>JASVEL010010045.1:0-61748 GCA_032618575.1 Nicotiana noctiflora
GGTATTTGGTAACGTGTATGTGTCGAGCGGCATCTATTACATTTCTTTTATATCATTCCGCTGTTATCTTAACTTTTTTTCATAAGAGTTGTATATTCCGCACTGTGTTAGGCTTACCTAGTCGCGAAGACTGGGTGCCGTCATGACAGGTTCATGATTAGTGAACTAGGGTCATGACATCAATGGCCTGGATTAATTAACTTAAGGGGAACAACGTCATATGGTCTTAGTTGGGGGCAGATAGGTTTGGGGAATGGGTCAGGTTGGTGAGACGGGTTGGCAGATGAGATAAGGGCCGTTGGATTGTTGTGGATTGAATGGCTGATATTGGTCGACTTGAAACGTCAGCGTTTCATTAGGGCTGGAGACGGACTGAACCGTTTGATCTAACGAGATTGACGGTTCAAATCAGATTTGACAAAACGACGTTTTTTGGACGTTGGTGAGGCCTTGAAGATTTGGACTGGGTTAAAATATATTTTTGTCCTGATTCAAAGTTTGTTTGGGACAGCCCAATTCCGAGTTTTCTCCTTATTTTCATTTCTTAATTTTCTTTTAATTCATAATTTAAAAACTAAATTCCTAGATAAAGAAATACAAAAATCCAATTAACTTATAAAAATACTAATTAACTTCTACGAACAATTAAATGCACAATTAAATACCAATTTAAAATAAAATAACACAACTAGACCTTTAAATGCTAAAAATGCAAATTGTACTATTTTTATTTGTGATTATTTACATTTTTGTAAAACTAATTACTTAATTAATCCTAACTGTAAAATTAAACAAAAAATATGCAAATGCAACATAAATTTGTGTTTTATATTACTTTAAACAAATAGACATGCACAAACAAATGCAGACAATAACACAAAAATTCAGAACAATTGCAAACCATCAAAAAAATTATTTTATTTAGGATTTCTTTTGGAGTAATTCGTACTGGGCAAAATTCAAGTGCTCACAGGTACGACTTGTCAATGAAGTGTTATAACTGTATGTAAAGTATTTATCAATTTGAGTAGCTTATCATTTTGTTGTATGTGCAGTGAAAACGAGCATCTTGATGGTCCTTAGATCACTCAGTTGCTCGTAGATGACATATTTACTCGTGATTTGGCAGATGCGCGGAGTCAAGAAGATAATAGTAATTATGACAACAATGTCGATGAGTCTGGAAATGGCACACCCTTCCCTGGCGAGGGTGATGAGGATGAAAGAGTGAATGTCGAACCTGAGCTGACGAAGTTAGCATGCTCATCCACCTCCCGTTAAACCAAGAGTGTATGAGTCCCACGTGCCATTTCATTCAAGGCATATTACCTACCTTGGGAATTTGCCAGGTATGGCATATATGCATCCCCTCATAAAGGATCTTGACAAAATTCGGTGAGCTATGTGGGATGAGTCTAGACCAACGGTGCTGGAAAAGAGTAGGGAGTCAATGTAAGAGGGTGTTGTGAGATGACAGTATGGGAGTCAACTCTAGAGGTATACAAGGTCGTATGCCGTAGAAATTTTATGGGTTGTAACTGGAAGTTGTGCGCGAGCAAGAAAACATGGTTGTGGAAAGTGGGTAAATATATTAGCACACGTGTTTGTGAAATGGACACATTCAATGAGAATCACTTGAACCTGGATGATGACTTGAATTCTCTTGTCTTGATTCCACACTTGGAAGTGACCATTAGGTACAAGATCAAATAGTGTATTACATCTGTCCACTGGGAATATGGGTGTACTATTACCAAAAGAAAAACATATCGGGGGCGCAACTGTGCATTTAAAATTATTTATTGTGATTGAGATAAGTCATTTTCATTTATACTAGGTACATGTCCATACTGAAACACTTTAACCCCAAGACTGTTGTTGAATTGAAGCATGAGCGGAGTCCAGGAATGTCGGAATATATATTCATAGTACGTGTTCTAGGCATTTGAACCAGCAATTGATGGTTTTGTGCGTTTTCGTCCGGTTATTTACCTACACGGTACTCATGTCTATGGAAAGTATGATATAAAGTTGTTGATCACTATTGTAGTAGAGACGAATGGACAAACATTTCCACTAGCTTTTTCCATTTGTGCCAATTAAAGCGAAGAGACGTGGACACTATTTTTGAACCACTTGAACTAGCATGTTGTCAAACAACGTTCAAGTATTTATCATCTGATCGATATTGTGGTATTTTAAGTTTTGTACAGCATTTGCCTGAATGGCAGGAACCCTATACATACCACTGTTACTGTGTGAGGCACCTGAAGGACAATTTCCAGAAGAAATATCCCAACAAGGAGTTTCATGATTTAATGTGGATGGCTACAACTGATCACCAACAGTGCAAATTTAGGAGGTGCATGGAATCGATCAGGTAGTCAGACGAAAGAGTCTATAATTGGTTAATGCAACATGAGCTTCACAAATGGACATTGCATGCTGATGCTGGCAGATGATGGGGAGCCCTGGCTACAAATGTGTTGGAGTCATTCAATGGGTTATTGAAGTATGCATGTGGATTTTCTGTCACTGCCATGGTCCGGATGACATTCAAACAGATAGCGGAGAGGTCTGTTGAAAGGCATAGAGGTGCATCGAAATTGATGGACAAAGGTGTTGAATTTAAGCCAATACCGATGAAAATATTTGAGAAATACAGGAGGCGAGCACATTGACATTCATATTTATAGTATGATCAAGACTAGGGTGTTTTTGAAGTTCGTGACACTATCGATCAACACCGGAGGAATAATCTACACGCCATAAATGAAGCCAGCAGGTTGTGTTTATGTGGGAAATGGATCATCTATCACATATCGTGCTCACATGCCATGAAGTGCTTTCAATAAACAATTTTAGGGCCAACCAACTATGTTGATAGGCAATACAGTGTTGTTGCATACGTAAACACATATAGTGGGCAATTACAGCCATTGGGTGCTGAGCATTATTGGTCGCCGAAACCATTTAAAATGATGTGTAACAAGGACTATTTGTGCAAGCTGTAAGTGCAAAAGAGAATGCGTATACAGAACCAAATAGATGTTAATGATACCATTTATGCACGTAAATGTGTCATATGCTCACAAACAGGACACGGCCGTTGTAAATGTCTTTTTAGCTTGTTTGGGTGGCGGTGGTAATCCAGCTCGTGGTGGGTGTTCTTCTAATTTGCCCAACTTTCAAACAATATAATATGTTGTAATACGTAGTTGTTTTGTGTATGTTGCAAGATGTGTCAAATAAAATTATATTTGTTAAGTATGATTTAAACAGATTGGAATATGACCTTTTGAATTGGGATGATGATATGACAGTTCCAACACTCAATTTATTCGTGTTAGTAAAGAAGACCAATATGAAGTTTGAAATTTCATAGCATAATACTTCAAGAGAAAAAAGCACAATATCCATAACTAAAGCAACATATATGAAAATAAAAGATAATAAAAGGATAAACACATTCTAGTAGAAAGTAAAAAATGGATTAGTACAAACAGTATATGTGTCTCCCTTCACTTGAATATTGAAGATAGCAACTAGCTATGAAACATCAACCAACGTAAATTTGGCGACAAAACCTCGCATGATAAAATTCTCCAACACAAAAAGTCTGCAGCCTACCTTGAACCTTTTTTGATCACCAACGCTCATATTTATATATCAGTCTTTGCCACGATGGTGAAGAAATGCATGTTCTAATGTTGGAGGAATATGCTTATAGAATTTCTTGGAATATACTTTAAAAAAGCCTTACGATTAAGTTTCGGAAAATATAAAACTGAATAAATATATATAATACTGATGTATATATATTTTGGGGTGTTAAGGTATAAGAAACAAAAGTATTTGATATTAAACAAATAAAGTTCAATAGACATTATAATTTACTAGATTGTTGTCGTTGATGCATGAATCAATCATAACCACTTCAAATACTGAAGGATTCTTGATCACGCTCAACTACGCCTTATAAAAAGGACTAAGCGGTCGTTGCAAATATTATCCAATATAAAAGTTCATATTCGAATCCCATAGAGAACTAAGGCTTAGTTGTATCTGTTTAATATCACTAAGAAGACAAGATTGAACAATTTTATAAACTATAAAGAATGAGATTTATATTTCTAACTAATTAACTAGCAAATACTAGAAAACAGTAAAATTATCAACTAACAAGACATACGGCTCGAGACTAAATTAAGGAGGTTTACAATTATAATTTTCTCAATTGTGAGAATCCTTCTAGCTATGTTCTCTTTAATTTCGCCAATGTATTCTCTACTGATCGTGACCACTTTAGGTGTCGTAATTGTCTATCGAGCAACTACAATAATTTACTAGATATATTCTCTTGAACTACGCTAGTTGGCTTTATATAACCACTCATTATGACCACGTCAAACCTTTGTTATTTCTAAACCTACCTTTAAACCAAATATATTGATTTCTCACATACATTAGGAGTGACGTTGTTTAACAACCACCTAAATATACATCCTTTATCAAGCAACACATAATAAATAGGCATAGTCAATCAATGACCATTCAATCAACAATAATAAAAACATAGCTGAACAAGTCGATAAATCCAACGGCTCAATTATATTAAACCATAACAAGAATTTATCCTACAAAAGGTTCCATCAAAACCCTAGATAACAAATTAGTTATTCAAATATTATGTAAAACTACAATACTAAAAATTATAATCAACAATAAAAAATAGGAGGAGGAAGGAAAAACTCGTTGAAGAATTCTCCGCCTTGCTCCTAGTGTGTTCTTGACTCCTTAGGTCGAATTCCCGGTCTCCTTATCCTCCTTAGGTCTAACTTATGTCAAAAGTGTGTCCAACCCCCCAAAATACCATTTTCATGCAAATATACCAAGTAGGGTCGGACCCAAACAATTATACCTTCTCCTACGTGAAAAAGGACAATATTTCACGTTTAGACTGCCGTGGCCGCAGTCAAACCACGGTACAACTGTAGTATGTGGCAGGCATACTGCCTCAGTCCGTACCAGGTCCGCAATTGCGGTTTTGACCGCATTGTTTACCTTGTTCCATTTGGAATTCGGACAAACATAAAATATGAAAGTTGTATCCCTTTGAGTTAGTTTTCCAACCATATATTATACAGCCCAAATGGAGTTCTGAACGAAAAGTAATATATATTTGACTAGATAGTGTATAATATGCCTAATCGATTATTCATTTTGTTGCTCTATCATCCATTGATCCCGAATACGATCCCGACTTAATTCCTTGGACTTTTACTCAGACTTCAAAACTCTAAATCATTTGAATTCATTCCATAACATCTATATAGCACGGAATCACTCCCACAAGGCAAAAAATACATTGTTAGTGCAAAACATTAGCTATTAAAGAGCAAACTCAACTAAAGTGCAATAAATTAAGTATAATAATCGACTAAAATACGTAATTATATCCTATCATCAATACCCCAAACTTAAACTATTGCTTATCGTCGAGTAATCAAACTACACTTTTTTTTATAGACACGACCTTTTTAAACAATTCTCCTAACTCATCACATCAAGAATATTTAAAATAGACTAAGCACAAAAGCGTAACATCTTCACCTTAAGATTTGACTCACAAGTACCATGCATTATTCACAACACACCCACTTACTCTAATATAGAGGTTAAAGACATTACCTTTCCTTCATTAATCAAGTTCCCTCACACAACAAAAGAGAGTGGTTCTACACAATAAAATTTAAGAACACTTAGGAACTCAAGATAGAAAGAATTAACTCACTATCGGAAATAAAATTCATATGCCCCAAAAGATGCACCATAAGCTTTCCTGTAGTGTATTACCCCACTAATCGAGCTCATTCAATCTAAGATCAGTTAGGACTTTATTTGGTTGTAATGTAGTCTACGGGACCGGTAGGATACTTTTGGATATAAGAGTGACTATACCTCCCTAAGCACTTTAATACATATACTTTAATATTCAAATCCAATACTTATGTCAAACCAACACTCTACTTTCACGTCAATATATATTACCCCATTCTTCTTTAAGCACACTTACATCAAGAGCCACCACTTATCAAAGAATTTTTTTTCCACAACAATCAACTATTTTTTTCCAATTCAAGTGGCTCTTACTTTTTCAAAACAGTGCACCTTTCTCCTTATTTAATTAGTTTCACCCAAAAGCCAAACCAACCACCCACACTTTAATCTGTACAAGTTCATAAATAACTCAAGTGCTCATGAGAGGTAAAAATAGTTCAAATAGGTGGTTATTTCATATAAATGGGTAAGGCTTGTAATGTGGTTGCCAAAAAACTAAAATTACAGGCTCAAAAAGGTTAACTACGATACATAATAATTAGTTGGGTAGAATTTACATATCTCACTCAACAAATAAATGCCTATATTATTTCCTAGACTGAATAAAACTACTATTTCGCTTTGGAAACATACGAGGCAAGTTCTAGACATCAAATGTAATGCACTTAATAACACCCAAACCTCACATACACATGGAACATAACTCACTCAGGATTGGATTCATCAAGACACTCTAGTCAAAACAGTTAAGCAAATTTAAAGTCATACAATTTAAGGTACTTATACAAGAGTAAAAAACTGAGCCTAAGTGTCACAACCAAAGTACTCAGTATTCTCAAGGCATAATAAAGTCAAGAGATATTTTTTTAATTCAAAACACAATCCAATGGCTCCTATTCCTAAAAAAGCTAACTCCACCTGGTTCAAATAAAACCCTTGGAAAAGAACTGCGGCACAAAGAAAAACCAAAGGGGAATTGCTACACCACCTAACAGAAAAATCTTTTTTTTTCTTTGGACTTCACTCCCTCAAGAAAGTTGTCTAATAGATCCATCGTCGGGAAAAGTCCAATCTTTTCTATTTTAAAAAAATTATTCAATTAAACTAACCCAACTAAAATAGCATAGAAAGTAACCCAGACAATCTCCTCACCCCACACTTAAAAGTGTGAATTGTCCCAAATGCACACCATAACTAATAAAATGATAAAAGAGACTCTCTGGTAGGCTAAAGGCCGAAACACTAACAGCTCATGGGGTACTCAGACTTCTCTCAGGCCTGGTCCTTCGTGCAGGTACCTCACACTTAGTTCCAACCATACCATCTGGCTTGCTGTTGCATCCTTCCAATACCTTTGATTTCCATGCTCCTAGAAAATAAAAAAAATTGACACTTCAAAAATAATACAATTAGAAAAAATACAATAAAGCAATAAAGCTGGGTTGCCTCCCAACAAGCGCTTGATTCAACGTTGCGATACCATGCAAATCACTTTTTACCTCCACCTCAAGCTTATTAATTGAACCCCAAGTTTTGCTTAAAGCTTATGATTATGCCCTTGGGGCGGTGGAACGAATCTAACTAGACCCAGTAAATAATGTAATATTCTGCACTCCTTGGCCTTTGTATGAAGTATGTAATCCTGACTTTCTTGCAAGAACTCCAGAATATATGCACCTTGTTCCTAATTCCTTGACTCTTCAATTGGTTCGGATGACTCTATATCTATATCATCATCGAAACACAATGTGGAAAATTTCTTGGAGTGTGGACCAATACGCTCAGACACATGAACTTCAGAACTTTCAGCATCCTCAAGGTCAATGATACTAGAGTCAACAAAATTTGTATCCTCAATGTCCTTAGCTGAATCCAGTCTCACTTCTTCAATATTGACATGTTCAAGTTGTAGTTGGCTAGGTTGTTGATGTTCTACTCTGAACTCCCCAATTAACATCTCAAATTCATGCTCTTCTTGGATATTATCCCCAATATTGGCTTGTTGAGCATTAATAGCTCCAACCACTTGATTCAATTGAGCCTCCAAGTTGCAAATAGTTGCCTCTTGCCTCTATATCTGTAGTTGTTTCTCATTATTTAGTTTCAGAGGGAACTTTAACATATCCTTGTTCTCCTTCAGGTCTGCATCCCTAGGTGTTTTGTTCCTATTAACTTCACAAGAAAAGGTAGAACCATCATAGAAAGGGGTTGGGAGAACATAAGAAATATAAGCACAACCATTAAAGTGACCATTTTTACCACCACATATATCACACACATTCAACAAATAAGACTGAGTTGACTCACATACCTCACTCTCAGGAACGTTTTGAAAATTTTTCCACGGGTGGTTTCCTTCACAATATGTATGGAGATCAATAGTAGAATAATCTACACCTAAATTCCCATAATTCCAAGGTGTCATGTTTCTTAAATCAACTGTTATAAAAAAATAAAAACAAAATAAAAACAAAATAAAAGTTCAAACTTGAACCCTAGCAATATATACATCTACAACTACACTGTTAGTTTTCCCGACAACGACACCAAAATTTGATTATGCCCAACTATGCCTTATAAAAAGGACTAAGCGGTCGTTGCAAATATAATCTGGTTTACAAGTTTGGAGTCGAATCCCACAGAGAACTAAGACTTAGTTGTATCTGTTTAATATCAGTAAGAAGACAAGATTGAATAATTTTCTAAATTATAAAGATTGAGATTTATATTTCTAACTAATTAACAAGCAAATACAAGAAAACGGTAAAATTATCAACTAACGAGACAAAGGTTTGGAGACAAAATAAAGGAGGCCTAGAGATATGATTTCCCCAATTGTCAGAATCCTTCTAGCTATGTTCCCCACAGTTTTGCCAATGTATTCTCTACTGATCGTGAGCACTTGAGGTGCCGTAATTCTCTCTCGAGCAATTACAATAATTTACTAGAAATATTCTCTCAAACTACGTTAGCTCGATTATCTAATCGCTCATTATGACCACTTCAAATCTTTTTTTATTTATAAACCTACCTTTAAACCCAATTAATTGATTTCTCACATATATTAGGAGTGACGTTGTTCAACAACCACCTACATATGTGTCCTTTCTCAAGCAACACATAATAAATAGGCACAGTCAATCGATGGTCATTCAATAAACAACTATAAACACATACTTAAACAAGTAGAGAAATCCAACGACTCAATTATATAAAAACATAATAAGAATTTATCCTACAAAAAGTTCCATCAAAACCGTAGATAACAAATTAGCTATTCATAATAGTATGTAAAACTACAATACTAAAAGTCATAACCAACAATAAAAAATAGGAAGAGGAAGGAAAACTAGTTGAAGAATTCTCCGTCTTGCTCCTAATGTGTTCTTGACTCCTTAGGTCGAATCCCCGGTCTCCTTAGCCTTCTTAGGTCTAAATTATGTCAAAAGTGTGTCCAACCCCCAAAATACCATATATATATATATATCAAGTAGGTTCGGACCCATATTATACCTTCTCCTATGCGAAAAAGGACAATATTTCACGCTTGGACTACCGCAGCCGCAGTGCAACCACGGTATATGGCAGGTATACTGCCTCAGTCCGCGCCACGTCCACGATTGCGATTTCGACCATGTTTTTCACCTTGTTCTGTTTGTAATTTGAAAAAACATAAAACACTAAAGTTGTATCCTTTGAGTTAGGTTTCCAACCAAATATTGTGGAGCCCAAATAGAGTTATGAGAGAAAAGTTATGAACATTTAACTAGACAGTGCGTAATATGCATACTCGATTATTCGTTTTGTTGCTCTATCATCCGTTGATCCCCAAACATGATCTCGGCTTAATTCATTGGGCTTTTACTTAGACTTCAAAGCTCTAAATCACTTAATTCATTACACAACATCTATATAGCACGAAATCACTCCTACAAGGCATAAAATACACCGTTAGTATAAAACACTAGCGATTAAAGCGCAAACTCAACTAAAGTACAGTAAATTAGAGTGTAATAATCGACTAAAATATGTAGTTATGGCCTATCATGAGTGTGAGCACGTGATTTTTGCCTAACATGAATTACTCCCACAAAATCAAAACAAAAATTGTCTATTTTATGGTGTGTATTTTTTGTGAATTTTTGTGTTATTTTAGTATTTATTTGCATTTGTATATACGTGATTGTATGCGTTTAAATTAATAAAAAAAATAAAATACAAAAATATGTCGTGCTTACATTTCTTATCTAGTTTTGAAATTAGGAGTAATTAATTTTATCTTACGAAAACGAAAATCACAAAAAAATAATTCATCTTTTACATTTTTTAGCATTTAAATGCCTAATTGTGTGATTTATATTTAATTGATGTTTATATTGAGTGTGTTAATTGTTAATATAACCTAATTAGTATTTCTTATAATTTAATTGATTTTGTAGTGTAATTAGAATTTTTGTTTTAATAAATTGAGAATTAAAATTAAAAAGAGAAGAGAAAAGGAAATAATTAGGAGTACAAAATCGGATTGGGCCAATCCCAAATTTTAAATTTGAGCCCAAACTAAAATAAACCTGCTACCCGCCCCGTTACCCGGTCCAACCCGTCTAAAATAACCCGGACCCAATTAAATCAAATCCTGGCCGTTGATCTCTCGTGATCTAACGGCCCAGGATTATCCTTGCATTTTCATATACCCAAAACCAAAAAAAAAACCCCCAAACCCGGCTACCCAGGCCATTCTCCCATCTCTCCCCAAAATCAAAATCCCTCTCCATAGAACCCTAGAGCCGCCGCAGCCCGTCACCCCACCTGGAAATCCGGCGGCCACCGTCTAAATTCAAGCCAATCTTCACACGATATCACCACCGGACCACCCTTTCTCCAAATCCACACCCGTCTCCTTTCGAACAACACCGGAACGGTTCGAATCTCAGATTTGTCACCAAGAACCCTAGTAGCCGCCACTGTTTTCTAGCGGCGGCAGCGCTTCCCTTCATCCCCAAGCCCACACACAACCTTCCCCTAACCTCCCTCGCGACCAAACCAGCATTGGTATGTTTCGAATCGAATCCAAACTATGTAAAACCCAACATGAGTCCCAAAGAGCCTTGGACAGAAATTCAAAGCTATTTGAAGATTTTAAGGGTTCAATAGGTTTTAGTCGAGATGTTCTTAATTAAGAACAATCGATTAAAACCTGTTTGGCCTCAAAATCTCGAATCCGAATTGGCCCTAGGATGTTTCGATCCCAGATTTCCTTTTCTTTCAAGGTAATTCTATTCGTTCTTTGTTTTTGTATACTTGTGTATTTGTTTAGTTTGATTGAATTCTTCTCAAATGTTTCTTTCGGCCGTCCCTGTTTTCTGTTCTTCTTCAAAGACCTTTTATTCGGTCAAAATCATTAGTTCTATTTGATCGATTGATTGTTGTTTGTTATTAAGTGTGTGTATTCGAGTCGATTATTGAAGTCGAATAACGTTCTTGCTTCTTTCATTTTTTTCGGCCTAAGTGCTAAAGAATGAAAACTTGTTCATCGATTGTGTGTTATTGATTGTGGTTGTTGTAATCGACTATACGAATGTCGTCGATCAGATTCGTAGGTTCGTTTGTTAGAACATTTTGGCACAAGTTTGGCATTGGTTCATCTGATCCGAGTTCACTGCTTAAGTTGAATTGGGTTGTTTGTTTGATTCTGTGTGTTGAATTAGAATGAATTGGTTATAGCCGTGTAGTTGTTAGTTAGTGTTTAATTTAAAAGGGTAATGCAGTGTTAGATCAAAGAACAGGAGGAAATCACTTATGAAACAGAAATGCCATTTGTATTGCTTAGTTTCACCCGAGCCATTGCCTGGATTGAAAGTTGTAGTTGTTTGTTGATTTTAAATTAGGAAGTCTGGTTTGGATATAGCTGTAACTCTAATAGGATTTTAAGGAGAAATTAGTTGTAATTCTGATAGGTTTCAGAAATGAAACTAACAACCAAGTTTCAAAGAGTGCAATGCACATGGAATGACTAATGGAACCTGCTGGACAAGCAGGTTATGCCATTAATTTCTGCCTTTCAGAGTTTTTAATTAAAAAGCCATACTTATACAACTGAAAAGTGAAGAAAAGGTAAAAGAACATAGGCTGGACAGATCTGAAACTAAAAAAAGGTAGGGCTGTTGCTTTGGATCTCTAGGCTATAAAAGGATACACACACCACTGGCATAAGGGAGAGAATACATACTCACACTCACAGAGAATACTCTCTGGAAATACATACATATTCACAAATACAATCATTGGCAGAACATTAGACACTCACAGATATTCTCACTAAAAACAGAAAGAAAACAGAAACACATTGAGAGATACATAGGAAAACAAAGAGAGAGTTCTGGCAGTTTTAAAAACAGATACAAAGAGAGCTTAGGATTTTTGGAAAACACTGGAAAAAACAGAAACACTGTTTATTTAAACTCTAGATCTTCGAGTGTTTGAGAATCAGGAAGATAGTGTCTCATAACTTCTAGTTCTTCCTGTTTTCTGTTGGTAATCAAGCTTTGGATTGGTTGAGTTCATACTTTGGAATTTGGAACTTGTTTTCGGCCATATTACTTGTTCCATTGCTGCTGGTGTTTTGTTTGTTGGTTTTCAATCTGGGCATTTGTTGGTATACTGGTATTGCTGTTGTTATACTGCTGTTTGCTGCCACTGCTGCACCTTACTCTTCTTTAATCTCCTTTCCAGGTATGTGTCGATCCCTGAACAGAACATGGGAAGCAAAGTTAAAGTTTCTGTAATCAATTTGAAGATGAAATGACATGACTGTTAAACTTTCCTATGTTCCTTTTGATATGTTTTAGTTTACTTAACATATGTAGATTCTTGCATAATCAATATTGTAGTTCGTATGTTAGAGTTAGATTTGAATTTGACGTGATGACTGGACTATTTCAACAGTTGAAGTAATGACTGAATTTGAAGTAATGACTGGACATTTCCTTAGCATGTCGTGTATATTCTCTGAGCTGTTTAGTGATGCCTTAAGTATAAAATGTCATTACTTAAATCCATATTAGTCATATGTTCAGCCGTTGGAGACCTTTTCTCTGTTTTTTTTTGTGTTACAACAATTAAATATGAGATGTCATTCTTTAAGTTCTAAATTGATTGGGAATATGAGTTTTCAATTTAGCAGTTAATTTTCCCGGATCTGTCTAGTAAAAAGTTGGTTAATTAAATCAGAGATTGAAATTCCGTGATTGTATCCAAGCATGTTTCGTATTAATTTTATATAGGTTTGAGAATTGGATTCATTTATCTACTTAGAACATCCTTATACTTACAAAGTCAAGAACTCAATGTTGGGTCCCCTTGCTAAAATACATTTGGATTCTTGAATTTGGGCTCATTTACAGGCCCAATTAAGATTACCTATGTCCAATAAGACTTGGACCTTTTTTTTGTTTTTTGGGGGTTTTGATTTGTTCCTTTAGACTGGGCCGTCCCTCTTTAAATAATTTACTCATCGTATAGATTCTAGTTAATATAAAAGCTATGGCCGCATACCGTAATAAATTCCTTTTTCTCTTTAAATAATTGTAGGTGAAACCATTAGTTAGATAACTCATCATAATTGGAAACCATAGTCAAAAAAGAAATAAAAAAATAAAAAAAATAAGTTGAGACCTACCACGTCGAATAAAATTACTAATTGTGTATTCCTCTTTAGTTATTTTTTTTAATATTGTAGAACTTGAGGCATGTCATTTAGCGAATTGTCATATTTTTTTTTATAAAATTGATAATGTGTTAGTGTTTGTAGGGAACGTTCACTTTCATAACAATGTTAAAAGCGTTTTGAGGTTTAACTAGAGCATATAATTTATGAGCATATTAAATCAGATAATTTTTAGCCATCTATAATAATTGAAGTGACCGTGCTAGAACCACGGGATCCGAGGGTGCCTAACACCTTCCCTCGGGTCAACAGAATTCCTTACTTAGAATTTTTGGTTCGTAGACTTCATTTGAAAAGTCATAATTTTCCTCGATTCGGGATTTAAATAAATCGGTGACTTGGGACACCTTAATTTATTCCAAGTGGCGACTCTGAAATAAATAAAATAATCCCGTTTCGAATATTGTCACTTAAATTGGAAAAACTCCTTGTACGTTTATCCCTCGGGGTAAGCGCGCCAAAAGGAGGTGTGACAGCTCTGGCGACTCTGCTGGGGAAACAAACCCAGAACCACTGGTTCAGGGTTTAAGAATTCGAGCTTTGAATAATTATTTTATTTGGCTAATTTATTATCTTGATTTTATTACATGTTTATATTTGATATGCTAAATGTTGCTTTACCGCTTTGATATTTTGTGAACTGTATATAAATTGTGCCGATACCCATTTTTCTCTTTTGAGTCTTTTGAAATATAATACCGGGCATTTGCTGGACATAGCCCGTTTTTCTCAAGATAGCCGTGGTGCTTGGCACCCGGTGAAGGATTTTGTAGTCACACATGTTTAGGCAGAGAGTTTGTCAATTAAGCCGGAAAGCCATGCTACCGGTGCACTGACACTCCCCGGCTCGAGTTGTCCGCTCGAGTTAAAGCCAATCTAGACACTTTTTCCAACAGGACGATGACTTAGAATAACAAAACCTTATGCCGGATCCCCGATAGGAACGTTTATTTGCATCATGTGCATATTTGACTTAGGAGGCTCAACATAGGGGTTGGGCCTGTCTAGGACAGGTGTACCTGAAACAAAAGACCAACTTGTTGCATCTTTTTGTGTGCATTTATTTGTTTCGATCTTACATGCCGACCGGTTTGTTAAAAAGAGAGGAAGAAGTGGAAAACGTCAGGGTATAGAGTCAAAATAGTTTTATGGAAAATAGTTAGTTCTTTCAAAATAAATTTTGAAAAAATGCAAAAAAAAAATTCCAAATAAATTTTCTTAATTTTACGAAAATAGTTAGTTCTTTAAAAATAAATTTTGAAAAATGCAAAAAAGAAAAATTCCAAATAAATTTTCTTAATTTTACGAAAATAGTTTAGTTTCTTTGAAAATAATTTTGAAAAAAATGCAAAAAATTCCAAATAAATTTTCTTAGTTCCTTTGAAAATAATTTGTTTTAGAAATGCTGTTTAAAAATAGTTTGTTTTCTTTTCTTAAAATGATTTAGTTCTTTTATTTTCGAACTACGCAAGTTTGATTCTCACCAAACATGAGATACGTAGGCAATCCATATCGGGCTCAACTAATACTGATTTTTTTTTTAGGAAAACAATAATAAAAATATTAGAACTAGGATTTTTGTTCTTAGTCGAGAGTTAAAAAATTTTGCAAAAATAGCCAAACGCCTCAAAAGGGGCGCCGGAGGACTAATTTCGCAAAACGGAATATAGACATCACATTGGTATCCTGTTATACAACCTTCAAATCTTCTTCAAGTGCTGAAAGGCCGTGTTAACAAGATTCGTTTTTTTATATAATAAAAAAAAAATTGAAAAAATCTTAAGTCCATTTTTTATCTTTTCTAGGGTCAGCATGACTTCCTCGCAACGAATCGGCCAGAAAAGGGTGAGAGACGAAATGCCACCTATGTTCATGGTCCAGGACAAAACCCCAGATCGGCTCTGTAAATGGTGGACTAGTTTTTCAGCTTGGGAAAGAAATCAAGTTCACAAACACCTCAAGTTTCTTCCGGACATCATGATGATAAAACCGGACAAAAATGTGATCAGAGCTTTAGTGAGTTTTTGGGACTCAACAGGCAATGTGTTCAGATTCCGGGATTGCGAAATAACACCCACTTTGGAAGAATTGGGTGGACTCACAGGACTCGGAAGAGATTTGCACAAGATGAGACCTGCAGCTCCTAGGCAGATGGGTGTGAATAACTTCTTGAAAAAGTTATGTCTCCGGCGGGTTCCCCTGGGTTGTCTGGAGAACGGTTGGGTGCCACTAGATTATCTCTACGACAGATTTGGTGATAAGAAAGGGTTTGAGAAATTCTCAAACATTGAATTTGTTAACCAGCTGAATTATGACGCCTGGGGAGATTTAAGAATCTATGCTTTTATGATCGCTTTTTTGGGAACCATGGTTTTTCCCGAACGTGGCGGACACATCAGAATCTGTTTAGCTGCAATGGTCTCATATCTACAGAGCAACGAGGAACACACTGTTCTTCCAATGATACTAGGAGACATCTTCCGGGCCTTAACTCGGTGCCAAGAAGGACAAGACTATTTTGAAGGTTGTAATATCTTATTACAAATGTGGTTTATAGAAAATCTCTATCGTCACCCAATTGTGATAAACTTCAAAGCAGATTGGCTGAATTATATTCGCTGTCATACAAACAGAGCCGCCCGTTGTAACCTTCCGGAAGACTTGAGGACTTGGCAAGAACTTCTCAACTCTTTGAGAGCAGATCAACTTACCTGGAATTATTATTGGTTCCCTTCCGCCAAAATCATGCATATGTCGACATACCGCCCATTCTACATACTAATGGGTTTCAGGGGTTTCCAACCATATGCCCCGCTACGTGTCATGCGGCAGTTGGGCAGAGAATAGAAAAGGGCCCCAATTGAGGATATGCGATCATTTGTATGGGAATTTGTGACAGAAGAGACCCCGAGGGAGACTTATGCACAGAAGGTATGGTTCGGTAGTCGACTCTCCGACATCAACGAGATGGTTGCCGATCGGGAACGGGGAGAAGTGAGTCTCGCTTATCTTGAATGGTTCCACAACCAACCAATGCCAGAGCAAAGGTCAGAAAGGTCAGTGAAGTATGCCGTCGATTGGGAGAGAGAAATAGAAGCCAGAGTTAGGGAGGCCGAGCATGAGACAACACAAAATTTCCAATCTTGCATCAACACTTTAAAAGAAGACAAAGGAATCCTGGAAGCGGCCATGGACATACAACAGGCCGACTTCGATCGGGAAAGGGCCGGTTGGGAGCAGGAAAGAGAAGCACTCCAAACTCAAATTCAAGAGATGCAATTGGCCGCAGAAAGGTCAAGGAGGAGTCGGAGTGATCAGATGCTGATAAACGATTTGGAAAGGAAAGCCTTTGAACACCAATAAGACTTGGAGAAGGCAAAAGCGGCTTTGGTTGCAGTCCGGACAAAATGGAAGAGAGCGGCCCACCAAGAAGCACTTCGTCTACAACAAGTAGAGAAAGACTATGATGCAATCATCGTTGATTTGAGAAAAGCAAATGCCACTCTTAGAGAGCGAACTCCCAGGCAAGTCCAGGATGCTAAAGCAGATAGAGATCATTGTCACAACTTGATGGCACGGATGGAAAGACAAATAGATAGGCTCTTGGACCATGTCTCCGGCAACTCTCGAGTATTAGGGGCAAAGAACAGGCACATAGGGCAGCTGCTCAGAGAAAAAGACATAATTAGAACCAGGATCAATGAGATCGGGCACTACATTACTATGAGGTGTTTGAACTGCGAACGAGTACCTCGGCCGGCCCTCTTTTCTTCAATCATGGAATGTGTCCACCAAGTCATGGCAGAATTGGGAAGCATACAAAAAGATCTTACCCCAAGAACTGCAGCAAGACCAAACAACGCCCCCCGGGCGCAAAGATTCGAGGCGTTGGAACATGCTTAGAAGAGTCTTTTGTTTTAGAGTCTGTTTGTCCTTTTACAAGTTTTTCTCCATTGTTGTCATTTTGCAAGTGTTTCAAGTTTGAAGTTTGTTGAAATAAAATTCATGAACATTTCATCTTATGTCTATTATTTCCGAACTACGCCCGGTCTGATTCATGCGGGGACATGATACGTAGGCAATCCACATAAGATTCGACCATCACTAAAAAATAAATAAATAAAAAATAAAAATAAAAAAAGGGGGGAGAAGTTAAGAGAAAAAAAAGATTGATGAAGGATGAAAGCAAAGGAAAATACAAACCGGAATGACGCATCGCAAACGAATACATGTAGCAACATTATCACCTGTATAAGTGCATCACACCCAACGTGAGATTACTTATCTGTTATGTTGTTTCAGACTAACCGTTTGTTTGCCAAACTCCAGGTTTTAGTAAAAGTGGTTGACTTTGCGGTAATCTGGCACTACATTCGTACTTCACAAGGTCCAAAGGAAAAGTTCGGCAGCCTGAAAGTACTCATTCCTATTTTACTAGATCAAAAAAGGGTGCCGACATGTCTTCAGAAATGCCTTTACCAACCATTCCCGTTTCATAGGAAAGCTCATTGACAACCATCCCGGCTACTGAGTCGGCAGCTTTGGAGGAAAATAAAATGTTGCGTTGCCGCATGCTCGAGATGTTGGACGATTGGAACAACGGGAAAGAACCCCCGAGCCTGGTCCCTGGGTTCCCTGAAATTCTTCTCAGGTCAAGCGGTATTTCAAATACCCCCATCAATTACCCGCCTACTCTGTTCGGATATTCTAATGCTACAAACCTCTCTGAATTACCCTCCACCTCCCATCTTCGGGTGACACCACATGATACATCTGCAAGAACGTCGGTTGAGTTGCCGGTTCCAGTCACAACGCACCCCACCGCACATGCTCCTTTCTTCGACTCCTCATCCTTTACATTCCCAGCACCACCGCTTACACGGGACCATACCCAGGTTGCAGCCAATATATATCCTCAACCGCCTCGATATGAGTTTCTACCAAGCCAAAATCCAAAGGCCCCCGAGCAGGATGAGATGGCAAAAAGAATGAGGAGTTTGGAACATAGCTTGAAGAACATACAAGGTCTGAGTGGACAGAAAAGTGTATCTTACGCCGATCTAGCATGTTCCCGCACGTCCACTTGCCATCAGGTTTTAAGACACAAAAGTTCAAAAAGTATGACGGGCATGGCGACCCCATTACTCATTTGAAGAAATACTGCAATCAATTGCGGGGTGCCGGCGGCAGGGAAGAATTGTTGATGGCGTACTTCGGAGAAAGTTTGGTCGGAATAGCATCGGAATGGTATATGGATCAAGACATATCTCGATGGCACGTCTGGGACGATCTGGCCAGAGATTTTGTGAAATAGTTCCAATACAACATTGATATTGCGCCAGACAGGAATTCTCTATCGAACTTAAAGAAGAAGCCCTCAGAAAGCTTCAGAGAATACGCCATCAAATGGCGAGAGCAAGCATCCAGGGTGAAACCCCCTATGGACGACATTGAAATGGTCATGACTTTTCTCCAAGCTCAAGAGCCAGACTACTTTCAAAATATGATGTCGGCGATGGGAAAACCTTTCGCCGAAGCAATCAAAATCGGAGAAATAGTAGAAAATGGCTTGAAAACAGGGCGAATTTTGAGTCAAGCGGCCATTCGGGCAACTTCCCAAGCCATTCAAGGCGGGTCTGGAGGGATGCCTAGAAGCAAAGAAAAAAGAGGAAACTGCCATGGCGGCAGTAGAAGATAGGAGATATCGGACTTCAAGACAGGTATTCTCCGACAGGGCCCCCCAGCATTACTATCCACATCACAGCATGGCTTATGCTCCTCCGCCTCCGCCTTATGCAGTCATGAACATTCAACCTCTGGCACAGCCACAACCACCAGCCAACAGGAATCCACCTCCTTTCCAGAGAAACCAATCCCCTTACCCAAACCAGTATAATCCATAGCCAAACAACACCCGACACCGTGAGCAACCCAAAATGAGCTTTACACCGATTGGGGAGCCATATTCCACTCTTTTCCCGAAACTTAGGCAAGAAAACCTACTGCAGCCCGTTCCACAGAACAGGCAGAATCCAGACTCTCCTGCCTACCAGAGGGGGATATACTGTGCATATCATTCAGGTGTTGAAGGACACAGTACCGACAATTGTTGGACGTTGAAGAAGGCAGTGCAAGAATTGATCAATCAGGGGAGGATCGTCTTCGCAGATGAAGACATCCCAAATGTGACAAACAACCCATTACCAGCCCACAACAACGGGCCGGTGATTGGAATGATTTGTGACGACAAGGAATTTGACCCAGCTTTGAAAGCGATAATCGCCATCGCCAACATAGAGAAGCGGCCTGAGGCTCCCCCAAAACAAGAGAAAATGGGGAAAAAGGTTGAAGTTCTTGAAACCAAATCTGAAAAGACGATTGAATTGAAAGCATCGTCTCAGAAGAGCGAAGTCCTTTACCTCCCACGAGGTAGAGTGGAAAAACCATTGTCCATAGGTGCCCCCAAGAAGTTCCACTTAAAGAGAGAAACATCAATGTATGTACCAAAGGGAACTTATGTGGCCCGAAAACCGGATGAACCTGTGGTTATTGCACGCGTGCAACAAAAACCAATGACAGATCCATCCGCAGTACCCTGGAGCTACCAACGAACACTTGTTACGCGCAAAGGGAAAGAGATTGGGGGAAATTCATCTGAGAGCGTCCTAGGGCAGAAGTACTTAAACACACAGGAGGTAAATAACGCCACACAAAGGCGTTTCCCATCAAAGAAAACCGTAAGTGCTGAAGAGGCAGAGGTCTTTTTTCAAAAGATGCAAATGCCTGACTATGAGGTGATAGACCAACTGCGCAAATGCCCGGAACAGGTGTCGATGTTGTCCCTTCTAATGAAGTCTACTGAACATCAGAAGGTTTTGCTAAAAGCCTTGAATGAGGCATATGTGCCTATTGAGACTTCATCCAAACAACTTGAAAGAATGACAGAGAGATTCTTCGAGATCAATCAGATTTCTTTCAGTAAAGCTGATTTGCCTTTGGAGGGTGCCGCCCACAACAAAGCTTTACATTTGACTGTTAAAAGCGAAGGCTACTATATGAAGAGGGTCATGGTTGATGGGGGTTCAGGGGTGGACATATGCCCCCTTTCCACTTTAGGCCGCATAGGAATCGGAGCTGAAAGGATTCGGCCTAACAACATATGTGTGCGAGCTTTTGACGGTGTAAAAAGAGACACCGTCAGAGAGGTTGATGTAATTATGACCATCGGCCCGGTGGACTTCGAAGTGACATTCCAAGTTTTGGATATGGACACTTCTTACAATTTTCTTCTAGGGAGACCATGGATTCATGCGGTCGGAGCTGTGCCCTCTACCCTCCATCAGATGTTGAAATTTGGGCACAAGGGACAAGAGATCGTGGTCCACGGGGAAGACGAGCAATCAATTTATCAAGATCCGTCCATCCCTTGTTTAGAAGCGGAAGCGGGAAGCGAAAACATTGTCTATCAAGCTTTCGAGATTGTGTTGGCAGATCAACACGAAGAAGGGAACCCTCTCCCCCAACCTTTTTTGTCTAATGCCTCCATCATGGTGGCGAAAGAAATGATTAAACATGGCTTCCAGCCAGGAAAAGGTTTGGGAAAGTCCCTACAAGGAGTGCCGAAGCTGATAACTTTACCCGTAGCTGAAAAGTTCTTCGGGGTAGGCTTTCGCCCAACCCTTGAAGATGAGAGATGGGCCAACAAGAGAAAGGAGAAAGGATGGGTTCTGCCGCAACCATTGCCACATCTGTACCAAACTTTTGTCCGACCAAGGTACAGTGAAGAAGAAGAAGACGAGGTCTTCACAGCGGAGGAAATTGAAGAAATATGTGGGGCCATGAGGCAAATGCTCTATGATGTTAATATGGTTCAATCGGGAGAAGGAACAAGCACCACTGAGGTACTGTATGTGGGCCCTGAAGCTAAATTGCAAAATTGGAAAGCCACACCCTTCCCAATCAGGCGGGAGTTCTGGTAGATCTGTCCTGTCATTTTTCCTTCATCACAAGTTACTCCAGGACGTAGCTTGGATGTTTTCTTTGTTTTCTTGTATTTTTTGGTTTCCCCAATGTAATTTTGTTTGTTTTCAGAAAATTCCAAGAAAATAAAATAAATATTTCCTTATTTTTGCACTCTTTCTAATTTTGTTATTTATTTTTTCTTTTCAGTCCTAATAATGCGGCTTTAAATAACATGACATGCTTGCGGAACTCATGCTCAAATCCGAACACGCCACCTAATCTGGAAATAATAAACCAAGAACCGGAATACGATGAAGACGAGGCTTTTAGGGAAATAAATCGAGAATTGGAACATTTTGAGAATAAACCTAAGCCAAACTTGAATGACACCGAACCGGTTAATTTGGGAACTGCTGAAGAGGTCCGAGAGACCAAGATAAGCATCCACACAGATGAGAAAACACGAGATGCAATAATCCAACTCTTGTTTGAATTTAAAGACGTGTTTGCTTGGTCTTACGACGACATGCCGGGATTAGGAGCTGATCTAGTGGTGCACAAATTACCAATCTACCCCTGACTGTCGCCCAGTGCAACAGAAGCAAAGAAAGTTCAAGACTGACATCAGTGATAAAATCAAAGAAGAAATCACTAAGCAATTGAAAACGGGGGTAATTCGAGTGGTACAATACACCACGTGGTTGGCTAATGTTGTGCCCGTGCCAAAGAAGGACGGAAAAACTCGAGTGTGTGTTGACTACCGGGATTTGAATAAAGCGAGTCCTAAAGATAACTTTCCTTTACCGAACATCCACATCCTTGTTGATAACTGTGCCAAGCATGAGATACAATCGTTTGTGGATTGTTATGCGGGATATCATCAAGTATTGATGGATGAAGAGGACGCCGAGAAGACTGCTTTTACCATACCTTGGGGGACTTACTGTTACAGAGTCATGCCATTCGGTTTGAAAAACGCGGGAGCAACGTACATGAGAGCTACGACTGCCATTTTCCACGACATGATGCATCAGGAAATAGAGGTGTATGTAGATGATGTGATCATCAAATCCAGAACTCAAGGCGATCATGTGCGAGACTTGAGGAAATTCTTTGAGAGGTTGCGGAAGTACGATTTGAAACCGAATCCGGCCAAATGCGCTTTTGGAGTCCCGTCAGGTAAACTTTTGGGTTTCATAGTCAGTAGAAGAGGTATTGAATTAGATCCCACAAAGATAAAATCCATCCGGGATTTACCTCCCCCCAGAACAAAGAAAGATGTAATGAGTCTTCTAGGCCGACTGAACTACATCAGTAGGTTCATCGCTCACTTGACTTCCACATGTGAACCCATATTCAAGTTGTTGAAGAAAGACGCTGCAATCAAATGGACAACTGAATGCCAAGAAGCTTTTGACAAGATCAAAGAATATTTGTCAAACCCTCCGGTCTTAGTCCCGCCAGAGCCAGGGAGACCTCTTTTCTTATATTTAACAGTCTTGGAAAACTCTTTTGGTTGTGTTCTCGGACAACGTGATGCGACGGAGAAGAAAGAGCAGGCGATTTACTACCTGAGCAAGAAATTCACTAGTTATGAGGTCAAGTACACTTTGCTGGAAAGAACGTGTTGTGCTTTAACTTGGGTCGCTCAGAAATTGAGACACTACCTCCAAGCCCATACGACTCACCTTATTACTCGGTTGGATCCTTTGAAGTATATATTCCAGAAACCGATGCCCACCGGAAGATTGGAAAAGTGGCAAATCCTGCTCACTGAGTTTGACATAGTCTATGTCACTCGCACGACAATGAAGGCCCAAGCATTAGCAGACCATTTAGCCGAGAACCCGATCGATGAAGAGTATCAACCATTGAATACCTACTTTCCTGATGAAGAGGTAAATACGACAGAAGTTGTTTCGGAAGACAGTCATGCTTGGAAAATGTTTTTCGATGGGGCGGTAAACGCTAAAGGTGTAGGGATTGGGGCAATCTTGATCTCTCCCGCTGGTCAGCATTACCCGGCCACGGCTAGGCTCCGTTTCTTCTGCACGAACAATACGGCTGAGTATGAAGCTTGTATCATGGGCATGAACATGGCAATTGATCAGGGCGTCGAAGATTTGTTGATCATGGGAGATTCGGATCTAATTATCAAACAATCTCAAGGTGAATGGGAAACTCGGGACGTTAAACTCCTCCCTTACCGACAGCACGTGAATATTCTTGGCAAGCGATTTGCATCAATAGAGTTCAGGTATATCCCACGATGTCACAATGAACTAGCTGACGCACTTGCCACTTTAGCTTCAATGCTACCTTATCCGGGCAACGCCCATGTCAATCCCTTGGAAATTCAAATCAGGGAAAGCCACGGTTATGCAATGCAATCGAAGAAGGACCAAGCGTCAAGCCATGGTATTACGATATCAGGAAATTTCTGAAAACGCAAGAATACCCAGAGCATGCTACTGGAGATCAAAAGAGGACCATTAAGAGACATGCAGGTGGTTTCTTTTTGAGCGGCGAGGTCATGTATAAAAGAACCCCAGATCTTAACCTTTTAAGGTGTGTTGATGCCGAAGAAGCAGGAAGAATCATGCACGAAGTACATGCAGGAGTATGCGGACCTCATATGAATGGGTATGTCTTAGCCAAGAAGATCCTTCGAGCAGGCTTGTCACGACCCCAAATCCGATCGTGATGGCGCCCAGCACATTGCTAAGCCAGCCTGACCAATCAATATCAACAACGGAGCTAGAAGCTCTCTTTAACCCATTTAAGCATTTCAAAATATGAAACAATAGTAATACTTATACCAACAACGGGGAGACCAAGTCCCAAAATATACTAACTCCCATAGACCGAAGGGTCAAGAGTCATGAGCCTCTAAAGAACATAAGTGTAATAAAGTTTATAACAAACTCAGTGCGGAAAGAAATGTCAATACAAAATCAAAAGACAGTAGGAAAGAATATCGGGTCCTGCGGACTCTGCAGCTACCTCGTATATCCCACGGATGTCGCCTCGCACAGCTACTGGATCACTGCTGAGAGGTACCTGGATCTGCACACAAGGTGCGGGGAGTAAAATGAGTACTGTCAGACTCAGTGGTAATAAACAAGGGTAAGACAACGCAGATAAGAAATCCGCAATAAAGCACTATGTAAAACTATAATCAGCTACCCTGTCATAGAATCAATATTCACTGTACATGTACCAACAAATACCAATAAATAGCATAACAGCTAGCGGATGTAGCTAAATGCAATGCAATGCATGATATGACCGCTACGGCGTGTAGCCCGACTCCAATTTTGGGTACCCGTGCTCACTGTGGGGGTTCAGACTCCAGAGGGGCTCCTACAGCCCAAGCACATCTCATAGAGATATTCCTGCGGCGTGCAGTCCGATCCAATATATATCTCGCTGCGGCGCGCAGCCCGATCCACTACTAGTCGGCTAATATGCAGATACAGCCTCGCAGGCTCAAAAGTAGTTTTTGAAAACTCTTTTATCATTTTTCAGTTGGAAAACAGTAATATCAAGTTCCAGAGATTGGAATTAGCATAATAACAGAAATAGTTGCGGACTAGTAGTAAACTAGCATGTCTATATGATAAGACAATGATAACGATCCTCGCGGGATCCAATAACTGGCTCACAGCCCACAATATACTCAACCGTCCAAGAAGGAGGTTCAACGGCTCGAGAATAGCCAATAATACAGTATCAACAGGTCGGACTAATATATAGTCTCCAATTCATGATTGACCCCGCACTCTCAAGAGTGTGCGTGTCTCGCCGCTATACAGCGTCAGAAAGTGGTATACCGGGGTTTCGAACCCGCTGGTCATCACCCACATCTATTACTCACCTCAATACGGCGCGACGACTACTCCGCAATGCCCTTGCCATGAGAATCAAGCTCCGCACGCGTAGAATCTGATCAAATACAGTAGAAACACAACAAATTAGGCCAATGGGACAACACCCAATCAATATAACCCAATTTACATCAAATTCAAGCCTAAATTCCTTAAAACATTCCGAATTACACATTCAATCAAAAACCCGACCAAACGACGTCCGAATGACCTGAAATTTTGCAGGAACATCCAAAATCACCTAACGGAGCTACTGCAACTGTCGGAATTCCATTCCGACCCCCGGATCAAAATATCACCTACCATCCGGATTTCGCCAAAATTCAACCTTAGCCAATTCATGCCTATTTCTACACCGGGCCTCCAAATTCAATTCCGATCGCTCCCCTAAGTCACAAATCACCTCCCGGAACTAACCGAATCATCAGAATCCGATTTCGAGCCATCTAACCAAATAGTCAACTCCGGGTTGACTTTCCTTATTCAAGTTTCCTTCAAAAAGGCTATATGCCTCATTTTCAATCCAATTCACTCGTAACTCACCCGATAGACTCTAACACTAATATAAAAGCATGAAACATGAAATTATAACATAACGGGGTGGTAATTCCCGTGACGACGGGCCGGGTCGTCACATTCTCCCCCTCTTAAGCAAACGCTCGTCCTCGAGCGGGTCAAGAAACATACCCGAAGTCTCAAACAAGTGAGGATATCTGCTCCGCATCTCCCGCTCGATCTCCCAAGTGGCCTCCTCCACGGGTCGACCTCTCCACTGAACCTTAACCTGATGCAATCTCCTTAGACCTCAATTTTCTCACCTGCCGTCCCAAAATGGCAATAGGCTCCACATCATAGGATAGATCACCATCAAGCCGAATGGTGCTGAAATCTAATACATGAGACGGATCTCCAATGTACTTCCGGAGCATAGACACATGGAATACTGGATGAACGCTGGATAAGCCGGGCGGCAAGGCCAACTCATATGCCACCTCTCCAACTCTCCTAAGTATCTCAAAAGGACCAATGTACCTGGGACTCAACTTTCCTTTCTTCCCAAACCTCATGACACCCTTCATAGGTGAAACCTTCAACAATACTCTATCACCAACCATGAAAGACAACTCTCGAACTCTACGGTCCGCATAACTCTTCTGACGAGACTGTGCTGTACGAAGCCTCTCCTGGATCAACTTTGCTCTATCCAGAGCATCCTGGACTAGCTCAGTCCCTATCAATCTAACCTCACCAAGCTCAAACCATCCCACGGGGGATCTACACCGCCTGCCATACAATGCCTCATACGGGGCCATCCTGAATACTCGACTGATAACTGTTGTTGTAGGCAAACTCAGCAAGTGGTAGGAACTCATCCCATGAACCACCAAAATCAATCACACAAGCTTGCAATATATCCTCCAAGATCTGAATAGTGCGCTCAGACTGTCTGTCTGTCTGGGGGTGAAATGCTGTACTCAACTCAACCCGTGTACCCATCTCTCGCTGAAATGCTCTCCAAAACCGAGAAGTGAACTGAGTACCCCTGTCGGATATGATAGACACTGGAACTCCATGCAACCGAACAATCTCTCGAATAAAGATCGCTGCCAACCGCTCCGATGAGTAGGTAGTACTAACCGGAATGAAGTGAGTTGACTTGGTCAGTCTATCCACAATCACCCACACAGAATCAAACTTCCTCGCCGTCCGAGGGAGTCCAGTAACAAAGTCCATAGTGATCCCCTCCCATTTCCACTCAGGAATAACAATGCGCTGAAATACACCACCGGGCCTCTGATGCTCGTACTTAACCTGCTGACAGTTGAGGCACCGTGCTACATGTCTGATAATGTCCATTTTCATCTTTCTCCACCAATAGTGTTGTTTCAAATCTTGATACATCTTCGCGGCTCTTGGATGGATAGAATATCGCGAACTATGGGCCTCCTCCAGAATCAACTCACGAAGGCCATCAACATTGGGCACGCATATGCATCCTCAATACGCCGTCACTATCAATGGTGACATCTCTAGCATCATCATGCTGAACTCTGTCCCTCAGGACAGCCAAATGTGGATCATCATACTGGCGCTCACGAATACGATCATATAGAGATGACCGAGATACAACACAAGCCAATACCCTGCCGGGCTCCGAAATATCTAACCTCACTAGCCGATTGGCTAGCACTTGAACATCATAAGCAAATGGCCTCTCCTCAGCTGGAATATATGCCAAGCTCCCCATACTGACCGCCTTCCGGCTCAAAGTATAGGCCACCACATTGGCCTTCCCCGGATGATATAATATAGTGATGTCATAATCCTTCAGCAACTCCAGCCATCTCCGTTGTCTCAAATTAAGGTCTTTCTGTTTGAACAAGTGCTGGAGACTACGATGGTCGGTATACACCTCACAAGACACGCCGTACAAATAGTGTCTCCAAATCTTCAACGCATGAACAATAGCGGCTAGCTCCAAGTCATGAACAGGGTAGTTCTTCTCATGTGGCTTCAACTACCGAGAAGCATAAGCAATCACCTTACCTTCCTGCATCAACACACAACCTATCCCCACTCTCGAGGCATCACAATAAATGGTATATGGACCTGAAGCTGATGGCAATACTAACACTGGAGCTGTGGTCAAAGCTATCTTGAGCTTCTGAAAGCTCTCCTCGCACTCATCCGACCACACGAATGGTGCACCCTTCTGGGTCAATTTAGTCAATGAAGAAGCAATGGATGAAAATCCCCGAACAAACCGGCGATAATATCCCGCCAAGCCAAGAAAACTCCTGATCTCTGTAGCTGAGGTCGGTCTAGGCCAGCTCTGCACCGCCTCTATCTTTTTCTGATCAACCTGAATACCATCACGAGACACCACATGTCCCATAAATGCTACGGACTCGAGCCAAAACTCGCACTTGGAGAATTTAGCATATAGCTTCTCCTCCCTCAATCTCTGCAACACAATACTCAAATGCTGAGCATGCTCCTCCCGACTACGGGAGTAGACTAGAATGTCATCAATGAACACAATCACAAATGAATCCAAATAAGGCCTGAACACACTGTTCATCAGATGCATAAATGCTGCCGGGGCGTTGGTCAGCCCAAACGACATCACAAGAAACTCATAATGACCATATCGGGTCCCGAATGCAGTCTTCATAATATCCGAGTCCCTGATCTTCAGCTGATGATAGCCTGAACGAAGATCGATCTTAGAAAACACCCTCGCACCCTGTAACTGATCAAACAAATCATCTATGCGCGGTAGAGGGTACTTGTTCTTCACTGTTACTTTGTTCAATTGTCGATAATCAATACACATCCGCATGGAACCATCTTTCTTTTTAAAAAATAATACCGGCGCACCCCACGGAGACACACTAGGGCGGATGAAACCCTTATCCAGAAGCTCTTGAAGCTGTTCTTTTAGTTCTTTC
Organism: Nicotiana noctiflora; assembly: GCA_032618575.1. NCBI lineage: Eukaryota > Viridiplantae > Streptophyta > Magnoliopsida > Solanales > Solanaceae > Nicotiana > Nicotiana noctiflora. The sequence goes on from JASVEL010010045.1 coordinate 28,869, forward strand.
AACTCAGCTGGTGCCATTCGATAAGGAGGAATGGATATGGGCTGAGTGCCCGGCACCAAGTCAATGCCAAAATCAATATCCCTGTCCGGTGGCATGCCCGGCAGGTCTGAGGGGAATACATCAGGGAAATCCCTCACAACAGGTACATAATCAATGCTAGGAGACTCAGCTCCCACATCTCTCACAAAATCTAAGTAAGATAAACACCCTTTTTCAACTATCTTCTGAGCTTTTAAGAATGAAATAACACGGCTAGGGACGAAATCGGTCGAACCCCGCCACTCTATCTGAGAAATACCAGGAATGGCCAACGTAACTGTCTTAGCATGACAGTCCAATATAGCATGATATGGAGACAACCGGTCCATACCCAATATAACATCAAAGTCCACCATCCCCAACAATAACAAATCTGCCTGGGTCTCCAGACCCCCAATAGATATAACACAGGATCTATAGACATGATCCACAACAATCGTATCACCCACGGGGGTGGATACATGAACAAGCAAATCAAGACTACCACGAGTCGCACCCAAATAATGTGCAAAATAAGAGGACACGTAAGAATATGTGGATCCTGGATCAAATAGAACAGAGGCATCTCTGTGACAGACAGAAATGATACATGTAATCACTGCATCGGAGGCAACTGCATCACGCCTGTCAGGAAGTGCGTAGAATCGCGCCTGGCCTCCACCAGATCCTCTCCTCGCCCCTGGGGCGACCACGAGAAGACTGACCTCCACCTCTACTAGACTGAGATGGTGCTGAAGAGGAGGGCTGATCCCTCTGCTGAGTCCTGCCCCTACGTAGTCGAGGGCACTGTCTCCTCATGTGGCCAAACTCACCACACTCATAACATGCACCTAGTGCTGGAGAAGTAGGTGTTGCACTCTGGGCTGGGAGGGCACTAAGTGATGACTGACCCTGCTGAAACCCCTGTCGACCACGACCATAAGAACCTCTGCTCTGTTCAGGGTGGCCTGAATGAGAAGGTCTAGATGAGCGACCTCTGCTCTGCTGGGAATGCCCTCTAGATGGAGCACCACTGAAACTGCCAGAACCACGAGGCCTCTTGGCCTCCCACTCCTTTCTCTCTCGTCGACGATCCGCCTCAATGGAGTGTGCCATATCAACAACCTGCTCAAACGATGATGACAGAACTCGCTCGCCGGTCATAAGAATACGGATAGAGTAGTTGAGGCCATCAATGAACCTCCTGATCCTCTCCCTATCAGTGGGGATCATCCATGTGGCATGCCTAGCCAACCGAGTGAATCTAAGCTCATACTGGGTCACAGACATGTCGCCCTGAATCAACCACTCGAATTGGCGACGTAGCTCCTCGCGACGAGACTGAGGTACATATTTCTCTAAAAAGAGAGTAGAGAACTGCTGCCATGTGAGAGGTGCTGCTCTAGCAGGCCTACGCCTCTCAAACTCCTCCCACCAATCAAATGCGGGACTAGTGAACTGAAATGTAGTAAATGAAACTCCGCTGGACTCAAGAATACCAGCCGTACGCAGCATCTTTTGACACTTATCCAAGAAACCCTGGGCATCCTCGCCCTCAACGCCACTGAAATGGGGTGGCTGAAGTCTACCAAATCTCTCAAGACGACGCTGCTCGTCATCGGGCATAACCTGAACCATATGCTCTGGAGCTGGAGCTGGTGCAGCTGGAGGAATAACCGGTGCAACCACCTGAGCGGGGACCGCCTCCTGGCGTCCGAAGTCCCCGAACAACCGGGTCGGGTGTGCGAGCTGCGCAGGGTCCGCCGACCACCTCCCGACCGAGATGTCGCTACGGTAGCGGTAGCTGAAACTACCTGAGCCAAACCGGAACACACTGATAATATTTGAGCAAGAGTCTCCTGAAGACCAGGAATAGCAATAGATATAGTCTGACCCTGAACTGGGACTGCTGGAGCATCAACCACTGGGGGCTGCTCCTGCACTGGTACAACAGGCAAGTCAGCTGGCACTGCCTCAGCCGCCCTACCTCTACCTCTAGCACGACCGCGCCCACGGCCTCTAACAGGTGGCAATGGAGGTCGTCCACCTCGTCCCGATGCTCGCGTTCTCGCCATCTACGAGAGAATAGAATATAGAAGTTCAGTTCTCAGAACAACAAGATCGCACGACAGAGTTCAAGAAAAGTGAAGTTTTCCTAAAGGTTCGCAGCCTCCCGAGGATAAGTACAGGCGTCCCCGTACCGATCCACAAGACTCTACTAACCGGCTCAAGACTCACGAGGCCTAGTAAACCTAGGCTTTGATACCAACTTGTCACGACCCCAAATCCGGTCGTGATGGCGCCCAAGCACATTGCTAAGCCAGCCTGACCAATCAATATCAACAACGGAGCTAGAAGCTCTCTTTAACTCATTTAAGCATTTCAAAATATGAAACAATAGTAATACTTATACCAACAGCGGGGAGACCAAGTCCCAAAATATACTAACTCCCATAGAACGAAGGGTCAAGAGTCATGAGCCTCTAATGAACGTAAGTGTATAAAGGTTTACAAAAATACCAAGTGCGGAAAGAAATGTCAATACAAAATCAAAAGACAGTAGGAAGGAATATCGGGTCCTGCGGACTCTGCAGCTACCTCGTATATCCCACAGATGTCGCCTCGCACAGCTACTGGATCACTGCTGAGAGGTACCTGGATCCGCACACAAGGTGCAAGGGAGTAAAATGAGTACTGCCAGACTCAGTGGTAATAAACAAGGGTAAGACAGTGCAGATAAGAAATCCGCAATAAAGCACTATGTAAAACTATAATCAGCTACCCTGTCATAGAATCAATATTCACTGTACCTGTACCAACAAATACCAATAAATAGCATAACGGCTAGCAGATGTAGCTAAATGCAATGCAATGCATGATATGATCGCTACGACGCGTAGCCCGACTCCAATTTTGGGTACCCGTGCTCACTGTGGGGGTTCAGACTCTGGAGGGGCTCCTACAGCCCAAGCACATCTCATAGAGATATTCCTACGGCGTGCAGTCCGATCCAACATATATCTCGCTGCGGCGTGCAGCCCGATCCACTACTAGTCAGCTAATATGCAGATACAACCTCGCAGGCTCAAAAGTAGTTTTTGAAAACTCTTTTATCATTTTTCAGTTGGAAAACAGTAATATCAAGTTCCAGAGATTGGAATTAGCATAATAACAGAAATAGCCGCGGACTAGTAGTAAACTAGCATGTCTATATGATAAGACAATGATAACGATCCTCGCGGGATCCAATAACCTGGCTCACGGCCCACAAGTATACTCAACCGCCCAAGAAGGGGGTTCAACGGCTCGAGAATAGCCAATAATACAGTATCAACAGGTCGGACTAATATATAGTCTCCAGTTCATGATCGACCCCGCACTCTCGAGAGTGTGCGTGTCTCGCCGCTATACAGCGTCACAAAGTGGTATACCGGGGTTTCGAACCCGCCGGTCATCACCCACATCTATTACTCACCTCAATACGGCGCGACGACTACTCCGCAATGCCCTTGCCACGAGAATCAAGCTCCGCACGCGTAGAATCCGATCAAATACAGTAGAAACACAACAAATTAGGCCAATGGGACGACACCCAATCAATATAACTCAATTTACATCAAATTCAAGCCTAAATTCCTTAAAACATTCCGAATTACACATTCAATCAAAAACCCGAACAAACGACGTCCGAATGACCTGAAATTTTGCAGGCACATCCAAAATCACCTAACGGAGCTACTGCAACTGTCGGAATTCCATTCCGACCCCCGGATCAAAATATCACCTACCATCCGGATTTCGCCAAAATTCAACCTTAGCCAATTCATGCCTATTTCTACACCGGGCCTCCAAATTCAATTCCGATCGCTCCCCTAAGTCACAAATCACCTCCCGGAACTAACTGAATCATCGAATCCGATTCCGAGCCCTCTAACCAAATAGTCAACTCCGGGTTGACTTTCCTTATTCAAGTTTCCTTCAAAAAGGCTATATGCCTCATTTTCAATCCAATTCACTCCTAACTCACCCGATAGACTCTAACACTGATATAAAAGCATGAAACATGAAATTACAACATAACGGGGTGGTAATTCCCGTGACGACGGGCCGGGTCGTCACAATGCTATTATTGGATGACCATGGAGAAAGATTGTTTTGGTTTTGTCCGAAAATGGCATCAATGTCAGGTACATGGAGATCTGATTCATGCACCTCCAACTGAGCTGCATCCTATGTCAGCGCCGTGGCCATTTGGGAATGGATGTCATTGGCCCGATTGAGCCGAAAGCTTCGAATGGACACCGATTCATACTAGTGGCTATCGATTACTTCACAAAATGGGTCGAAGCCGTCACTCTCAAATCAGTCACCAAGAAAGTTGTGGTGGACTTTGTACACTCAAATCTTATCTGTCGTTTTGGTATACCCGCAACCATCATCACAGACAATGCTGCGAATTTGAATAGTCATTTGATGGAAGAAATATGCGAGCAATTCAAAATCACGCATAGCAACTCCACCCCTTATCGGCCCAAAGCCAATGGTGCCGTGGAAGCAGCAAACAAAAACATTAAGAAGATTTTGAGAAAGACGATCCAAAGCTCTAGACAATGGCATGAACAATTACCATTCGCTTTGCTGGGATACCGTACTACAGTATGCACATCGGTAGGAGCAACTCCATACCTGCTAGTCTATGGAACCGAGGCCGTGATACCGGCAGAGGTAGAAATTCCTTCACTTCGTACGATTGTTGAAGCAGAGATTGAAGATAGCGAGTGGGTTAAGACTCGTTTGGAACAATTAACTTTGATCGATGAAAAGCGAATGGCTGCGGTCTGTCATGGACAACTGTACCAACAAAGAATGGCTCGTGCTTACAACAAGAAAGTACGACCGAGAAATTTCAAAGTAGGTCAGTTGGTTTTAAGACGCATTCTTCCACATTACGAGGAAGCGAAAGGAAAATTCGCTCCTAATTGGAAAGGACCATACATCATCAGGAAGATACTGCCAAGAGGAGCATTATACTTGGGAGACATGGAAGGAAAAGATCCTGAAACGGATGTGAATGCAGATGCTGTGAAAAGGTATTATGTCTGAACTTGCTTCAATGAGGTCCTCACAAGTCGAAATGATTGAAGGCTTTTATTCCCGCTACCCAAACACTACCAACCCTTTTTATAAACCCTTCGAGCCGGTTACCTTTCTTTGACTACCCTCTTTGGAATCCAAATACAAAAAAAAAAAAAAAAAAAAAAAAAAAAGTTCCTGAACTACGTTCTAACTTGATTCCGAAAGGATACGTAGGCAACCTCTCCCTGAGGTTCAGTCACACCAAACCAAAAATCCCAATTTCCCCAAAGTTGAAACTGGGGCAGATGATATTGTTAATTCGGTTTAAGATCCGTCAAGATGATTCCAAAGTTGTAATTTTGTCTACAATTCTTGTTACCCGAACCGAGTACAAGTCCTTCAAGATCGATTGGAAGTTGTGAAAACATCATTGTTGCGATCCGAGGTTCCTGGAATGAAAAGAAATAAAATGAGAGAGTCTTATTGGTGAAAACCTTCGGGCACCATAAGACGATGGAAGTAGAGAAATACAAAATGAGAGAGCCTATTGGTAAAAACTCGCAAAGAGTGCTATCTGGAGATGGTAAGAAGAGAAATGAGAGAGGTCGATTGGCGAAAACCCGCAAAAGGGCGCTATCAACTGAAAAGTTTGTTTCACCACGAGAGGTCCTGGCACGGCTCCTTAGCTCGGAAATATAGACCCATTTAGTTTCACAAGAAAATGGGAGTTTTGTGACGATCAAACATCTGGTCCGAGGAGCATGTCATGTTGGTTAAAGTCAGCATATACCTCAGATAAGTCCTTCTTTTCTCCCCCGAAAGGGACTCCTCTATCTTTGATACGTTTTTCCGTTCTTTGATTCATTCTTTTTCTTTGAATCCCTTTCGGTTTAATTTTAATTCTGAAACTATTACAAAGGAAGGTGACAGGATCGGTTTTACAGGACTCCGCCTGGTAAAGAAGAAAAGAAAAACAGCCTCAGTGGTATATTGTTACAATCCACGATTGGATCGTAATGATCGATTGTTTCCAAAGAAAAGGAGTTTAGAAAGGAAACGGAAATCAAAGGCTAAGGTCTTAGAAGAGACGGAATAAGGCGGAAGGATAGAACCCACACGGAAAATCCTCATGGAATTCCGGGAATGAACCCGGTCAGTTTGAAAGGAAGTCACCCCAAAGACAATTGGTAGCAAACTTCTCAATGGAAATGGGGAGAACGATCAAGCAATGAAGATAATCAAGGCCCAAAATCAACCACTTTTTCAACTGATAAAATGTTCTTTGTTGAAAGCAGGTCTGTTTAATTGTGCGAGAAGAAGGTATAACTCAAAGAAGTTGAAATACGCAAGCTTTGAAATGGCTTCGGAACAAGGAAAACGCATAAAAGGGTAAGTTTCTTTTTAGAGATTTATTTTATACATTTGTTGATTGTTAAAAAAGAAAACCTAAAAGAAGGCCCAAAAAGAAGAATAAAAGAAAAGAAAATGGAAACTCAAAAAAAAAAAAATCAAATCATATCAGTCCAATATCTGTTTGGACCCCGGTCAGAAAAACCGAGGGTCTTTCCGGCCAGGAAGCCGTGAAATTTGTCCCCGGTCAGAAAACCGAGGATCTCCCAGTCAAAAAACTGCGGAGCCATTTACTTTTACCCCGGCCAAAAAACTGAGGATCTGACGGCCAAAAAAACCGTTAGATATTGTTTGAATTCCGGCCAAAAAGCCGCGAAACTTTTATCCCCGGTCAGAAAACCGAGGATCTCCCCAGTCAGAAAACTGCGGAGCCATTTACTTTTACCCCGGCCAAAAAACCGAGGATCCGACGGCCAAAAAACCGTTAGATATTGTTTGAATTCCGGCCAGAAAGCCGTGAAACTTTTATCCCCGGTCAGAAAACCGAGGATCTCCCAGTCAAAAAAACTGCGGAGCCATTTACTTTTACCCCGGCCAAAAAACCGAGGATCTGACGGCCAAAAAACCGTTAGATATTGTTTGAATTCCGGCCAGAAAGCCGTGAAACTTTTATCCCCGGTCAGAAAACCGAGGATCTCCCAGTCAAAAAACTGCGGAGCCATTTACTTTTACCCCGACCAAAAAACCGAGGATCCGACGGCCAAAAACCGTTAGATATTGTTTGAATTCCGGCCAGAAAGCCGTGAAACTTTTATCCCCGGTCAGAAAACCGAGGATCTCCCAGTCAAAAAACTACGGAGCCATTTACTTTTACCCCGGCCAAAAAACCGAGGATCTGACGGCCAAAAAACCGTTAGATATTGTTTGAATTCCGGCCAGAAAGCCGTGAAACTTTTATCCCCGGTCAGAAAACCGAGGATCTCCCCAGTCAAAAAACTGCGGAGCCATTTACTTTTACCCCGGCCAAAAAACCGAGGATCTGACGGCCAAAAAACCGTTAGATATTGTTTGAATTCCGGCCAGAAAGCCGCGAAACTTTTATCCCCGGTCAGAAAACCGAGGATCTCCCAGTCGAAAACTGCGGAGCCATTTACTTTTACCCCGGCCAAAAAACCGAGGATCCGACGGCCAAAAACCGTTAGATATTGTTTGAATTCCGGCCAGAAAGCCGTGAAACTTTTATCCCGGTCAGAAAACCGAGGATCTCCCAGTCAGAAAACTGTGGAGCCATTTACTTTTACCCCGGCCAAAAAACCGAGGATCTGACGGCCAAAAAACCGTTAGATATTGTTTGAATTCCGGCCAGAAAGCCGTTGAAACTTTTATCCCCGGTCAGAAAATCGAGGATCTCCCAGTCAGAAAACTGCGGAGCCATTTACTTTTACCCCGGCCAAAAACTGAGGATCTGACGGCCCAAAAATCGTTAGATATTGTTTGAAATCCAGCCAGAAAGCCGTGAAACTTTTATCCCTGGTCAGAAAACCGAGGATCTCCCAGTCAAAAAACTGCGGAGCCATTTACTTTTACCCCGGTCAAAAAACCGAGGATCTGATGGCCAAAAACCGTTAGATATTGTTTGAATTCTGGCCAGAAAGCTGCGAAACGTTTATCCCTGGTCAAAAACCGAGGATCTCCCCAGTCGGAAAACTGCGGAGCCATTTGTTTTAACCCCGGCCAAAAATCGAGCTTCTAGCGGCCAAAAACCGTTAGACATTGTTTGAATCCCGGCCATAAAGCCGTGAAACTCTTCTTCAAAATCCCGGCCAGAGAGCCGTGGAACGTTTGTGAAACCATGATTTTCTTACACAATACCAAAGAATCTTTTTAATCACTTTCTGTGTCACAACTAACTCACGAAATTTTCCTAGCAAAACTGGGGCAGAAAAATTTTGTTCGTTTGTTTGTTTTGTTGTCTAAATAGGTTTGACCTCGGGACGCAAGGAACGAGATAACCTACTAATGGGACATCAATCCAGAGTGAAAAAAGAAGAAAAGAATCAAAAGAAAAGATTTCAAACGTTGGAGTAAACAAAGGCGCAGATTGCTCAGAAGATGATTGAAGTAACAAGCTCCGCCGACTCCGTTTCACCCAATGTTACAGAAATAAACAAGCACGTACAGCTTGTGGAGCATCAAGATTCAGATCGAGGTCTACAGCAAATCAACTAAGATTCAAGATCAAGTTTTCAAGAGAATCATATATAGGAATCTTGTAACTCATAGTTTGATAGCATAACTAGTTCAGCTTTAATTTCTTTTGGTGTAATAAGGAGATCAGTAAGCAGTAAGCAGCAACATGCAGCAACGATAGCAACAATAACAGCAAAGTGTCAGTCCACGGTAGTCCCAGCTACCAAAACTTCCCGAACTACATTGACCTGATTCCTGTTTAGCCCGGGATATGTAGGAGGCCTCCGAAGCAAAGGCTCGGTCAAACTCTTTCAAAATGCTTCCCACGGAGTATTCAAACGGGCAAAAATCGCTCGTATTTGCTCATTTATCTTTGCACGAAAACTCTTCGTGGTTTCCGCGCAAAGAGGGGCAGCTGTGAGCACGTGATTTTTGCCTAACATGAATTACTCCCACAAAATCAAAACAAAAATTGTCTATTTTATGGTGTGTATTTTTTGTGAATTTTTGTGTTATTTTAGTATTTATTTGCATTTGTATATACGTGATTGTATGTGTTTAAATTAATAAAAAAAATAAAATAGAAAAATATGCCATGCTTACATTTCTTATCTAGTTTTGAAATTAGGAGTAATTAATTTTATCTTACGAAAACGAAAATCACAAAAAAATAATTCATCTTTTACATTTTTTAGCATTTAAATGCCTAATTGTGTGATTTATATTTAATTGATGTTTAAATTGAGTGTTAATTGTTAATATAACCTAATTAGTATTTCTTATAATTTAATTGATTTTGTAGTGTAATTAGAATTTTTGTTTTAATAAATTGAGAATTAAAATTAAAAAGAGAAGAGAAAAGGAAATAATTAGGAGTACAAAATCGGATTGGGCCAATCCCAAATTTTAAATTTGAGCCCAAACTAAAATAAACCTGCTACCCGCCCCGTTACCCGGTCCAACCCGTCTAAAATAACCCGGACCCAATTAAATCAAATCCTGGCCGTTGATCTCTCGTGATCTAACGGCCCAGGATTATCCTTGCATTTTCATATACCCAAAACCAAAACCCCCCCCCCCCCAAACCCGGCTACCCAAGCCATTCTCCCATCTCTCCCCAAAATCAAAATCCCTCTCCATAGAACCCTAGAGCCGCCGCAGCCCGTCACCCCACCTGGAAATCCGGCGGCCACCGTCTAAATTCAACCCAATCTTCACACGATATCACCACCGGACCACCCTTTCTCCAAATCCACACCCGTCTCCTTTCGAACAACACCGGAACGGTTCGAATCTCAGATTTGTCACCAAGAACCCTAGTAGCCGCCACTGTTTTCTAGCGGCGGCAGCGCTTCCCTTCAGCCCCAAGCCCACACACAACCTTCTCCTAACCTCCCTCGCGACCAAACCAGCATTGGTATGTTTCGAATCGAATCCAAACTATGTAAAACCCAACATGAGTCCCAAAGAGCCTTGGACAGAAATTCAAAGCTATTTGAAGATTTTAAGGGTTCAATAGGTTTTAGTTGAGATGTTCTTAATTAAGAACAATCGATTAAAACCTGTTTGGCCTCAAAATCTCGAATCCGAATTGGCCCTAGGATGTTTCGATCCCAAATTTCCTTTTCTTTCAAGGTAATTCTACTCGTTCTTCGTTTTTATATACCTGTGTATTTGTTTAGTTTGATTGAATTCTTCTCAAATGTTTCTTTCGGCCGTCCCTGTTTTCTGTTCTTCTTCAAAGACCTTTTATTCGGTCAAAATCATTAGTTCTATTTGATCGATTGATTGTTGTTTGTTATTAAGTGTGTGTATTCGAGTCGATTATTGAAGTCGAATAACGTTCTTGCTTCTTTCATTTTTTTTGGCCTAAGTGCTAAAGAATGAAAACTTGTTCATCGATTGTGTGTTATTGATTGTGGTTGTTGTAATCGACTATACGAATGTCGTCGATCAGATTCGTAGGTTCGTTTGTTAGAACATTTTGGCACAAGTTTGGCATTGGTTCATCTGATCCGAGTTCACTGCTTAAGTTGAATTGGGTTGTTTGTTTGATTCTGTGTGTTGAATTAGAATGAATTGGTTATAGCCGTGTAGTTGTTAGTTAGTGTTTAATTTAAAAGGGTAATGTAGTGTTAGATCAAAGAACAGGAGGAAATCACTTATGAAACAGAAATGCCATTTGTATTGCTTAGTTTCACCCGAGCCACTGCCTGGATTGAAAGTTGTAGTTGTTTGTTGATTTTAAATTAGGAAGTCTGGTTTGGATATAGCTGTAACTCTAATAGGATTTTAAGGAGAAATTAGTTGTAATTCTGATAAGTTTCCGAAATGAAACTAACAACCAAGTTTCAAAGAGTGCAATGCACATGGAATGACTAATGGAACCTGCTGGACAAGCAGGTTATGCCATTAATTTCTGCCTTTCAGAGTTTTTAATTAAAAAGCCATACTTATACAACTGAAAAGTGAAGAAAAGGTAAAAGAACATAGGCTGGACAGATCTGAAACTAAAAAAAGGTAGGGCTGTTGCTTTGGATCTCTAGGCTATAAAAGGATACACAATCACTGGCATAAGGGAGAGAATACATACTCACACTCACAGAGAATACTCTCTGGAAATACATACATATTCACAAATACAATCATTGGCAGAACATTAGACACTCACATATATTCTCACTGAAAAAACAGAAAGAAAACAGTAACACATTGAGAGATACATAGGAAAACAAAGAGAGAGTTCTGGCAGTTTTAAAAACAGATACAAAGAGAGCTTAGGATTTTTGGAAAACACTGGAAAAAACAGAAACACTGTTTATTTAAACTCTAGATCTTCGAGTGTTTGAGAATCAGGAAGATAGTGTCTCATAACTTCTAGTTCTTCCTGTTTTCTGTTGGTAATCAAGCTTTGGATTGGTTGAGTTCATACTTTGGAATTTGGAACTTGTTTTCGGCCATATTACTTGTTCCATTGCTGCTGGTGTTTTGTTTGTTGGTTTTCAATCTGGGCATTTGTTGGTATACTGGTATTGCTGTTGTTATACTGCTGTTTGCTGCCACTGCTGCACCTTACTCTTCTTTAATCTCCTTTCCAGGTATGTGTCGATCCCTGAACAGAACATGGGAAGCAAAGTTAAAGTTTCTGTAATCAATTTGAAGATGAAATGACATGACTGTTAAACTTTCCTATGTTCCTTTTGATATGTTTTAGTTTACTTAACATATGTAGATTCTTGCATAATCAATATTGTAGTTCGTATGTTAGAGTTAGATTTGAATTTGACGTGATGACTGGACTATTTCAACAGTTGAAGTAATGACTGAATTTGAAGTAATGACTGGACATTTCCTTAGCATGTCGTGTATATTCTCTGAGTTGTTTAGTGATGCCTTAAGTATAAAATGTCATTACTTAAATCCATATTAGTCATATGTTCAGCCGTTGGAGACCTTTTCTCTGTTTTTTTTTGTGTTACAACAATTAAATATGAGATGTCATTCTTTAAGTTCTAAATTGATTGGGAATATGAGTTTTCAATTTAGCAGTTAATTTTCCCGGACCTGTCTAGTAAAAAGTTGGTTAATTAAATCAGAGATTGAAATTCCGTGATTGTATCCAAGCATGTTTCGTATTAATTTTATATAGGTTTGAGAATTGGATTCATTTATCTACTTAGAACATCCCTACACTTACAAAGTCAAGAACTCAATGTTGGGTCCCCTTGCTAAAATACATTTAGATTCTTGAATTTGGGCTCATTTACAGGCCCAATTAAGATTACCTATGTCCAATAAGACTTGGACCTTTTTTTTTGGGGGTTTTGATTTGTTCCTTTAGACTGGGCCGTCCCTCTTTAAATAATTTACTCATCGTATAGATTCTAGTTAATATAAAAGCTATGGCCGCATACCGTAATAAATTCCTTTTTCTCTTTAAATAATTGTAGGTGAAACCATTAGTTAGATAACTCATCATAATTGGAAACCATAGTCAAAAAAGAAATAAAAAAATAAAAAAAAATAAGTTGAGACCTACCACGTCGAATAAAATTACTAATTGTGTATTCCTCTTTAGTTATTTTTTTTAATATTGTAGAACTTGAGGCATGTCATTTAGCGAATTGTCATATTTTTTTTATAAAATTGATAATGCGTTAGTGTTTGTAGGGAACGTTCACTTTCATAACAATGTTAAAAGCGTTTTGAGGTTTAACTAGAGCATATAATTTATGAGCATATTAAATCAGATAATTTTTAGCCATCTATAATAATTGAAGCGACCGTGCTAGAACCACGGGATCCGGGGGTGCCTAACACCTTCCCTCGGGTCAACAGAATTCCTTACTTAGAATTTTTGGTTCGTAGACTTCATTTGAAAAGTCGTAATTTTCCTCGATTCGGGATTTAAATAAATCGGTGACTTGGGACACCTTAATTTATTCCAAGTGGCGACTCTGAAATAAATAGAATAATCTCGTTTCGAATATTATCACTTAAATTGGAAAAACTCCCTTGCGCTTCTACCCCCGGGGTGGGGGCGCGCCAAAAGGAGGTGTGACAGCTCTAGCGACTCTGCTGGGGAATACAAACCCAGAACCACTGGTTCAGGGTTTAAGAATTCGAGCTTTGAATAATTATTTTATTTGGCTAATTTATTATCTTGATTTTATTACATGTTTATATTTGATATGCTAAATGTTGCTTTACCGCTTTGATATTTTGTGAACTGTATATAAATTGTGCCGATACCCATTTTTCTCTTCTGAGTCTTTTGAAATATAATACCGGGCATTTGCTGGACATAGCCGGTTTTTCTCAAGATAGCCGTGGTGCTTGGCACCCGGTGAAGGATTTTGTAGTCACACATGTTTAGGCGGAGAGTTTGTCAATTAAGCCGGAAAGCCATGCTACCGGTGCACTAACACTCTTCGGCTCGAGTTGTCCGCTCGAGTTAAAGCCAGTCTAGACACTTTTTCCAACAGGACGATGACTTAGAATAACAAAACCTTATGCCGGATCCCCGATAGGAACGTTTATTTGCATCATGTGCATATTTGACTTAGGAGGCTCAACACAGGGGTTGGGCCTGTCTAGGACAGGTGTACCTGAAACAAAAGACCAACTTGTTGCATCTTTCTGTGTGCATTTATTTGTTTCGATCTTACATGCCGACCGGTTTGTTAAAAAGAGAGGAAGAAGTGGAAAACGTCAGGGTATAGAGTCAAAATAGTTTTATGGAAAATAGTTAGTTCTTTCAAAATAAATTTTGAAAAAATGCAACAAAAAAAATCCAAATAAATTTTCTTAATTTTACGAAAATAGTTAGTTCTTTAAAAATAAATTTTGAAAAATGCAAAAAAGAAAAATTCCAAATAAATTTTCTTAATTTTACGAAAATAGTTTAGTTTCTTTGAAAATAATTTTGAAAAAAATGCAAAAAATTCCAAATAAATTTTCTTAGTTCCTTTGAAAATAATTTGTTTTAGAAATGCTGTTTAAAAATAGTTTGTTTTCTTTTCTTAAAATGATTTAATTCTTTTATTTTCGAACTACGCAAGTTTGATTCTCACCAAACATGAGATACGTAGGCAACCCATATCGGGCTCAAATAATACTGATTTTTTTTAGGAAAACAATAATAAAAATATTAGAACTAGGATTTTTGTTCTTAGTCGAGAGTTAGGAAATTTTGCAAAAATAGCCAAACGCCTCAAAAGGGGCGCCGGAGGACTAATTTCGCAAAAGGGAATATAGACATCATACTGGTATCCTGTTATACAGCCTTCAAATCTTCTTCAAGTGCTGAAAGGCCGTATTAACAAGATTCGTTTTTTATATAATAAAAAAAAATTGAAAAAATCTTAAGTCCATTTTTTATCTTTTCTAGGGTCAGCATGACTTCCTCGCAACGAATCGGCCAGAAAAGGGTGAGAGACGAAATGCCACCTATGTTCATGGTCCAGGACAAAACCCCAGATCGGCTCTGTAAATGGTGGACTAGTTTTTCAGCTTGGGAAAGAAATCAAGTTCACAAACACCTCAAGTTTCTTCCGGACATCATGATGATAAAACCGGACAAAAATGTGATCAGAGCTTTAGTGAGTTTTTGGGACTCAACAAGCAATGTGTTCAGATTCCGGGATTGCGAAATGACACCCACTTTGGAAGAATTGGGCGGACTCACAGGACTCGGAAGAGATTTGCACAAGATGAGACCTGCAGCTCCTAGGCAGATGGGTGTGAATAACTTCTTGAAAAAGTTATGTCTCCGGCGGGTTCCCCTGGGTTGTCTGGAGAACGGTTGGGTGCCACTAGATTATCTCTACGACAGATTTGGTGATAAGAAAGGGTTTGAGAAATTCTCAAACGTTGAATTTGTTAACCAGCTGAATTATGACGCCTGGGGAGATTTAAGAATCTATGCTTTTATGATCGCTTTTTTGGGAACCATGGTTTTTTCCGAACGTGGCGGACGCATCAGAATCCGTTTAGCTGCGGTGGTCTCATATCTACAGAGCAACGAGGAACACACTGTTCTTCCAATGATACTAGGAGACATCTTCCGGGCCTTAACTCGGTGCCAAGAAGGACAAGACTATTTTGAAGGTTGTAATATCTTATTACAAATGTGGTTTATAGAACATCTCTATCGTCACCCAATTGTGATAAACTTCAAAGCAGATTGGCTGAATTATATTCGCTGTCATACAAACAGAGCCGCCCGTTGTAACCTTCCAGAAGACTTGAGGACTTGGCAAGAACTTCTCAACTCTTTGAGAGCAGATGGTTCTCAAATAAGACAAACAGCTACGAAGTGTTAGCATGACAATATGAGAGGCAAAATTCTTCAATTAAATCAAATAGGAGTCAATTAAACAATAAGAATGAATCGTGAAGCAATTATTTCCAATCAAGAATGTAAATGTGAAACTAGTGATTTGGATTCTCAGTCATGTCAAGAAAACATTTATACGCAGTGAATGTAGGATCTAATAACTCTATAAGGACAATTTTTTTCACAAATAAGTCCGAGCACGCACTCGTCACCTAGATTACACGAACTACAGTCAATCATAGACGACTCAAATCCTAGGGAAAAGTCTCCCACACAAGGTTAGGCAAGATACTTACCTCAAAGACGACAAATCGATACTCTAACATGCACTTCTCAAGTGAAAAGACCTCCGGACTTCTCAAATCTAACCGAATTAACTTCAAAGCACAAATAAAACACATAAGATACTATTCCGGATAATAAAGTCTCAATCTTGATCAAATTCAAAAAATTGGTCAAAAAGTCGACCCCCGAGCCCGCACCTCAAAACCTGACAAATTTTACCAAAAATGAATACCCATTTCGATACGATTTCAGCAATACAAATTTTATCAAATTCTGATACCATTTGGCCCCTCAAATCATGAATTTTCATTTAGAATTTTTTTCAAAACCAACTCCTTCCCTAACCCAAAACACAATTAAGATGATAAAAATAAAGATAAATTCATGGAAGATATTTAATTATAGTTGAAGAAAACATTACCCAATCGAATTTCATGAAAAACCCAGCAAAAATCGCCAAGAACCGAGCTCTAGAAGTCAAAATGTGATGAAAATGGTGAAACCCTCGATTTTTGAATATATTCTATCTGCCTGGATTTTTGTCAATCGTGAACCCGAAAAGAAAATTGCGTTCGTGAAGAAGGGAAACAGAAGCTGCCATTAAACCTGAAACTTTGTTTAGTCTTTAGATAAGCTAAAGATCATCTCTCCCTTATTGAACTGTCGAATATTCTCAGAATTGTCCAACCATAAAAAGGAGTTAGATAACCTATATCCTTGTTGACTTGCCCTTATTTGGGACTACTTAACTCGTGTTGATTCCTTGTTATTTACTTGTATGTTGTGGGATCGTCGCTATATATTAGTTGTCCCATGTTAAACCGTTCCCTTTATGTCATTATTCGTTTTTGTGGTTATTCATTATGAGATGGTTCCATCGTTTCCTTCTGATTTACAGTCCTTAAGTTGATTACTAGTATTACCTTCTATTGTTGTCAATTTTGCTATTGTTATATGTATATGGTGATGTTGTGATGACCCAAAGGGTCATCACCTGTGTTCCTCATCGGTTTCGTACTTTTGAGGCCTTGAAAACCTCATTTTATAGTGCCTCGATTTGTGTGTGTAATCTGGCCGTGTAACCAAAAAAATTTTATGTTAGAATATGTGAATTCTATGAAAAATTTGAAGAATTTTGATATTAATATGATAATAGTTGACTTTGGTCAACATATTTGGTAAACAGACCCGGACCTGAGATCGGACTGTCCCGAAAGGTCCGTAGAAAAATATGGGACTCGGGCATGTGCCCGGAGTCAAAATTCGAGGTCTAGAACTTGAGTAAAAGAATTTTTCTGTTAAATTGTTATTCTGAAATTATTAAGGAAAATAAAAATGAAGATTGATTAAAAGACTATGGTATCAGGCTCGTATTTTGGTTCCGACGCCTGGTACAAGTCTTATATATTGTTTAAGCGCTTCCTGCAATGTTTGATGGAAATCGGGCGTCGTTTGACTTGTTTTGAACTATGAGTTCCAAGTTTGAAAGTTTATGAAGTTTAAAAGAAGAAATCATGAATTTTAGGCTTGATTATATGAAAACAATGTTATATTGGCAATTTGATCGCGCGAGCAAGTTTGTGGTATATTTTTGAGGTTGTGTGCACGTTTGGTTTAGAGTCCCGATGGCTTGGGTGAAAATTGGATAGGTCACGAGAGTATTTTTTAAATAAACCACAACAGATAATTTCTCCCAGATGGTATCTTCGCATTTGCGAAGAAAACATTGCAAATGCGAGTTCGCAAATGTGAGCTCTTGATCGCACATGCGAAGCTGGGGTGGCCTGGGCATGGATCGCAAATACGATCTCTAGTCTCACAAATGCAGGAAAGACCTTATCGCAAATGCAAACCTTCTGTCGCAAATGCGAAGGTCCCTAGGCTGCACTGAGTTCGCAAATGCGAACACTTCTTCATATTTCCCATGATAGCAGACATGGGTTCACAATTGCAAACTCTTGTTCGCATTTCCCACATCCGCACTTATGCAATTTTATACTTAAACGAATTTAGACCCACGTTTCGCCATTCTTTCAAAACCCAAAATCCCATAGACGATGTTTCAAGAGCAATATCATTCCAAATAACTTGTAAGTCGATTTTCACTAAATTCTTTCAACTCTTAACATCATTAATCATGTTTTCCATTTGAAATCAAATATTTTCATGGATGAAATCGGTGTTTTTGGGTAGAACCTAGGTTTTTCATAAATTGGGGAGTTGGACCTCAATTTGAGGTCCGATGTCAAAACAAATTATATATTTGAACTCGTGGAGGAATGGGTAATCGGATTTTAGTTCGAAACCTGAGTTTCGACCACGTGGGCCCATGGGCATTTTGGAAATTTTTGAGTAAAACTTTGGGAAAACTATTTTTATGCATTCAAACCAATTCATTTAGTGTTTATTAAAGTAATTGAACCAATTGTGATTAGATTCGAGCAAGCTGGAGGTTGAATTACCAGGAAAAGCAATAGTTGAAGGTTAAGCAGACCTCAAGACTTTAAGGTAAGTGTTTGATCTATCCTAGCTAGAGAGAATAGGATTAGAGTATAATAATTGTCACACCTCTTTTTTACGCACCCGCGGGAGCACGAGAGAGTAAAAGAGAGTTTTTCCAATTAAAGGACAACCAAAACGGGGTTCATTTATTGAGAGATTCGGAGTCGCCACTTGGGAGATTTATGGTGTCCCAAGTCACCGGTTTGAAACCCGAATTGAGGAAAGGTTTAACTCTATTTAATGGTCCGTGAACCAGAAATCCGGATAAGGAATTCTGTTAACCCGGGAGAAGGTGTTAGGCATTCCCGAATTCCGTGGTTCTAGCACGGTCGCTCGATTGTCATATTCGGCTTATTTATCTGATTTTTTACAGTTATATACTTAATGCGAATGAATACCCCATTACCACTTTTATTATTATTATGATTTACGAAAAAGAATGTTGCCTAAAAATATATTTCGAATTACGTCACATGAAATGTACCCGGATTCTCGACACATTCTTATTCAACATTTTTGGGATTGGGATTTGGGTCGCATGAAATGCACACCCGTTAAGAAGGTAAAATTATTAAAATACGCACCTAGAGCGATTACTTATTTACACTTTTAAGAAGGCCATGATATTTGCTAAGAAACGGCACATCTCGAAATCTAAATATTTTTACATGTACATTTATGAGGGCCCCGTGATTTATATAACTTGTTATGCGAGGCACACCTCTAATTCTAATTTAAAGCGAACTACCTCCCGCTATATTTATTTAGGAGTTGATTCAAAATTATTTAAAACATGTTGCGAGCCACACTACATGAAATGCACCTGTGGTTCCTAACACGCTTTATTTAATCTCGTTCAAAATTGGAGTCGGGTCACATGAAATGCACCCCCGATTCCTTTAATCTAATTACGTCGTTCAGTTGAATAATAACGCACCAATTTCTACAATGTGACAAATATCCTACTCAACTCTAACCAATTTGAGTAAACATATGATTAGTTAACTAAGTGAGTATATTCGAGACTATGGTGGACAATTATATGGAAAAACTTACTTTGAATTCAAAGAATCCTTAAAGAGCCACTGTCACATATTTTTTGCAAGTTCAAGATATCATTCCTCACGGGTGTTCAAATCACCTTAAACTTCCTACTTAAACAGATAGTTAATCTCAATTTTAACATAAGATCTAGTGTTAACAGATTTGGAAATCGCACACCATGAATAGAGAAGATTTAAGCATAGGTACAGCAGGAATAACTCAAGTTCCTATACATGTCCAATGACAGTGTGTTTTGGATCTAAATGCATTTTTTATAACCCAAACCAATATGATAGATTTAATTACATGTACTCATACAAACACAAGAACTTTGGACAACTACATGTATTCAACGGATTAAAAGGGAGCTTCAGGCTTCATCTCCTTTTCGAACCAAGAAGCTACAATGACAGGGATGCGTACCTGGAATATGGAAAAAGAAGGAAGAGTGAGCAGTGACAACAGTGGGGGCAATCAGCAGTATAGCAGTAACCAAAAGCAACCAAAATGTCCCAGCAAACAGGCTCCAAAGAGAGAAATCAATGGCCAAAGACTCCACTACTTCAAGAGACCAACAGCAAAGATTTCCAAATCAAACAGACCCTTATACCTTTGAAATAACCCAGGGGACTTGTGTACCCAAATGATTAAACCACAATTGACTTCAAACAAACATTCCAAATACCCAAAGTTCTGCCTATTATTAAGGTCCAAGTGTATTACAGAAACACAGAAGACCAGCTCTCTTTTGGTTTTAGAATCAACTCAAAATAGAACTCAAACTGGAAACTCTCCTGTATGTATTCTATATACTCTCCTCTCTGTATTTCAGATTGCTATGCTTAAAAAGACTCTTGCTCTAATGTCTGCTGTTTTCGAAAGAAAAAGAGAAGCCACCCACTCTATTCTCTTCAACCTTATACTTATACTTGAAAAACCAATGACACTCTAAGGTACAATAATCAGAAGACCCACCCTGCCCATACTCTTCTCTGCCAGCCCATTATATTCTCTATGTTAACCACTAAGTCTTGTTTAAGTGTGGGCTTAAATCAATTTAAATGCTAAGTGCAAACTTGGTGGAATGCCCTGCTGTAACAACAGGTTCCACTAGGCTGTGCAGGGCATTTTAATCCTAAAATATGCCACCTCTGATTAGTCATCTTACAGCTATATCCAAACAATCCCTAATCACAAATAAACACAATCTAACAATGTTTCCATATGCGATCAATTTCTACCATAAAAGCTAATAAACAGACTTATGAAGCTAATCGAATTTAACATACAAGATGGTCACAACAACTAACAACTGATTAAAGACTAGTGAGAACAGAAATTGACCAAATAAGGGTCCGGGGATAGAAAGAAAGAATGCTAAAAATGAAATTATAAGCAAACATGAACCAACAATACACAGAGAAATCAATGCGGAGCCAAGAAAGAGGAGGAATACCTCTGAAATCAACAAAGGCCCAAGCTTGACCTCGGACTTGAATTGTTGAAGCCAAATGGGCCTTAATCGGGGTGTTCTCGGTCGAGAACACCTAGATTAAGGTCCATTAGACCTCAACCCCTTATCAATTTTGGACGAAGACCCCTTTTTAGATTTTTAGGGTTTATGTGGCCGTTTTTGGGGCTCGAGCGGTTCTGGCAAGATTCGAGCCGAACCAGCGCTAGTAGGGGTATGGGGGAGGTCGTGGGAGGGCTTGTGGTGAGTTTGGGGTGGTTTGGGATAGAATTTCAAATCCCGGCAACCTTCGATCCAATATTCGACGCGTTTGAGACAGATTCGAGACTAACGAAGGCCGGATTCGAGGAGAGGGAGGTGAGAAGAAGGGCTGGTGTAAATTTGGGGTGGTATGGCCTACCGGAACCGCCGTGAGGCAATTTCCGGCAGGCGGAGCACGGTGGTGGACGGCGGGAGTTTAATTCGTCTCTAAGAGAGACGATGAAGGTGAGGGGGGTCTGGTTTAGGGGGGGCTGGGTAGGTCTTTTGGTATATATACTCGCGTGGGAAACGAATCCTGGCCGTTTGATCTGATGAGATCAACGGCCTGGATTACTTCACTTATCCAAACGATGCCGTTTGGGCATCATCGAGACCGGGTTGGTCTGTGGGTGGATTGGGCCGGGCAAACTCGGGTTATGGGGGTTAAGCATTGGCCGTTGGATCAACTGAATCGAACGGCCCAGATTGATGCCTCCTGAACGGATAGATGGGGAGATCGTGGCCATTGGATCAATTTAAAATGGCCGGCCACGATTGAGGATGAGTTGGACTGGACCAAAGATGACTCGATTGGGTCTGGTTTTGGACTAGGTTTTGGCCCAAATCTGATTTCCTAACACTAAACTCTATGTTGTATTATATATATATATATACATATATATATATATATATATATATATATATATATATATATATATATATATATATATATATATATATATATATATAATCAGATCGACTTGTGACACCTATAATTAATTTTTAGTAACAATTAACATAATTAAATACCGAATCCTACAATTGTACGTTAAATGACAAGAAATGCGAAAATACCCTTTTTTATGGTTTTTTTTTTCATTTTCGTAAAAATAAACTTAACTATTTCTATGTACGGAACTAATCCTAAAAATATTAATGCAACATATTTGGTATATATTTTTTCCATTTAATTTGAACAAACAGACATGGGCACACAAATGCGAGCAATAAGAAAAAGAACACGTAATCCACAAATATTGCAAACAAATACAAAGGACTCTTTTATTTTGACACTTTGGGAGTAATCCTCGTATAGGGCAAAAATCACGTGCTCACAGCTGCCCCTCTTTGCGCGGAAACATGAAGAGTTTTCGTACAAAGATAGTGAGCGAATACGAGCGATTTTTACCCGTTCGAGCACTCCGTGTGAAGCATTTCTAAAAAGATCTTGACCGAGCCTTTACTTCAGGAGGCCTCCTACATATCCTGGGCTAAACAGGAATCAGGTCAATGTAGTTTGGGAAGTTTTGGTAGCTGGGACTACCATGGACTGAGATTTTGCTGTTACTGTTGCTATCATTGCTGCTGTTGCTGCTTACTACTTACCGACCTCCTTGAACGAAAAATAAGAAGCTAGACTAAGTTACAGTATTGCAAGTTCTTATCTATCTTTTCAACTTGATCTTGCCATGTTCCTTGCCATCCTGCTGGCTTTGATGTTTCTTCACAGGCTTCTTCTCCTCTGCCAATTGTTGTCTCGGCCTGTCTTGATTGCCGAACTCCGACCATTAGTTTCTCCTTTGTGATCTTCGAAGTATTCTCCTTCGAAGTCTGAACCTATCTTTCGGATCCTTATTGCCTTCCTTTTGATTATGAATTTGGATTCATGCTGGGGATTTCCGTTATACTCTACCGCTTTCCTCAACCAACTTCAAAAATAAATTGCCAATCCATTCTTCAGGCGGGCTCCATGACTTCAACTTTAAAACTAAATCGCCACTCCATTCTTCAGGCGGGCTCCCTGCCTTCAACAAAAACTTTAAAATATATCGCCACTCCATTCTTCAGGCGGGCTCCCTGACTTCAACAACAACTTTAAAATAAATCGCCACTCCATTCTTCAGGCGGGCTCCCTGACTTCAACAACAACTTTAAAATAAATCGCCACTCCATTCTTCAGGCGGGCTCCCTGACTTCAACAACAACATTAAAATATATCGCCACTCCATTCTTCAGGCGGGCTCCCTGACTTCATCAACAACTTTAAAATAACTCGCCACTCCATTCTTCAGGCGGGCTCCCTGACTTCATCAACAACTTTAAAATAAATCGCCACTCCATTCTCCAGGCGGGCTCCCTGACTTCAACTACAACTTTAAAAATAAATCGCCACCCCATTCTCCAGGCGGGCTCTCTGACTTCATCAACAACTTTAAAATAAATCGCCACTCCATTCTCCAGGCGGGCTCCCTGACTTCAACTACAACTTTTAAAAATAAATCGCACTCCATTCTCCAGGCGGGCTCCCTGACTTCATCAACAACTTTAAAATAAATCGCCACTCCATTCTCCAGGCGGGCTCCCTGACTTCAACTACAACTTTAAAAATAAATCGCCACTCCATTCTCCAGGCGGGCTCCCTGACTTCAACTACAACTTTTAAAATAAATCGCCACTCCACTCTCCAGGCGGGCTCCCTGACTTCAACTACAACTTTAAAAATAAATCGCCACTCCATTCTCCAGGCGGGCTCCCTGACTTCATCAACAACTTTAAAATAAATCGCCACTCCATTCTCTAGGCGGGCTCCCTGACTTCAACTACGACTTTTAAAATAAATCGCCACTCCATTCTTCAGGCGGGCTCCCTGACTTCAACTACAACTTTTAAATAAATCGCCACTCCATTCTTCAGGCGGGCTCCCTGACTTCAACTACATCTTCAAAATAAATCGCCACTCCATTCTTTAGGCGGGCTCCCTGACTTCAACTACAATTTCAAAACTAAATCGCCACTCCATTCTTCGGGCGGGCTCCCTGACTTCAGCTACAACCTTTTAAAATAAATCGCCACTCCATTCTTTAGGCGGGCTCCCTGACTTCAACTACAATTTCAAAACTAAATCGCCACTCCATTCTTCAGGCGGGCTCCCTGACTTCAACTACAACTCACTAATTTCATCCTATCCTGGTCACCTTCCTTTGCCCTTTGTACCATTTTCTTCTTCCTGCATTGCCTCTTGGGCCACCTTCTCTTTTGAATTATCCTGTCTTGGAATTGCTTTCCCCTTGAACCGTGTCACTTTTCCTTTGGCTGCTGGAGATATCTTCGGAACTGTCTATTTACCTGCTAGTGATGATGCTGCTGGGGAAGCATTCTTTATTTCCTTCACCCCTCATTCTCTCTCGGACTTGCCGGGGATTGAAATATCATTAACTGAGGATTGCTTTAGCGGGGAACCCCTTTTCCTCTTCCTTCTTCCCAGACCTCCTCTGGGACTCACACTTTGGCCTCCTTGAAAAACCTATGGGATGCACTGCTGCTGGGGAAATCTCTGAGTTAGTGTTTCATTTTCCAACGACTGCTGGGGATGATACCAGGCTCAAAGATCACCCCTCGTGTTGTCCGGCCTCTCTCGACACTATTCTGCTCGGAACGGGCATTTTCCGAAGTCTCGTATTGTCTTTGCTCCTTATCCACTGGGTGTTTTGCTTTCAAGAAAATTTTCGCAATCGGAGAAAATTTTCTGCCCCAGTTTGATGACCTTCTACTTGGCATGCTTTTCCGCCGACGAACCCTCTTTTCCTGCTTTAAATCAAAGAAAAATTGTTAGTTTCAAAATGCAGTGAGTGGTCGTGCCACTCCTGTTGGGGGCCATTTCCCTTTCTCTTTCAGCTGCTTGGCCTCCCTCGAACTTTTGGGGGCGCCATTGACACTTGCTCGGGATGATGCTCTTTCCACAGATGGTCTCTCATTTCTCCTTTTATTTCAACCTTCGGTTTGGTCCGACCCTTTTCAGACGGTGATTTGTTATGAGAAATCATATTCCGGACGTGCTATATGTGTCCATCATACTCCATAGTTCCTGTGAACCTTCCAATCAACCTATCATTCCAATCTTAATATCGGACCGCCTTTTGCCTTATTGCCTCGTTCCACGCCTATTCATTTTCATTATACCGCTTTAGGAGACTTGGTAGTAAGCTTTAAAAAATCAATTTTCAAAAATGAAAGAAAAGAAAAAGAATGCTGACCGCAAATGACAAAAGAAAGGGAAAACTTTTCTGAACTCAAAAATAGGAAAAACTTATCTGAATGTACAGCTGATCCCATGGTTATGCCGCGCCTTTGAGATTAATCTACCCAGTCTATTCATGTCAATCCCTTTCTGATGGCCGTGTTTTGCTAGGAATAAGCGAATGTCCAAACCTTGTCTCATGCAGACATCTTGTAACCATCTCGCCTTGTCACCTCATAGTGCCCTTCGAAGGGTTTTCACTAATGAGATTCTCTCATTTCTCTCTATCTCCCGTCGCCTTAGGGTGCCCGTAAAGGTTTTCACCGTAAGACTCTCTCATTTTATTTCTCTTAACTTTCTTCGCCTTAAGGTGCCCGTGAGGGTTTTCACCGTTAAGACTCTCTCATTTTCGCTTTCTTTCCCTGCGGTGGGCTGGGGTATTATCCATAGAATTTCCTCTGAAGGGGCCATCCCTTTCCAGCTTGTAAGTCCCAAATTCAGTCGAGGATTGAAGTGTCACTCGTAGTTTCACTCGCATGACTTGGCATTTCTCAAATACTGATCGAGAGGTCTTTTTGGTTCTTAATGTGGTTTCTGCGCGTGAGGCTAAAGAAAAGGGGTTTAACCTCAACGGTTAGCTCATTACAACTTTCGGAATCCACACTATCTTTCAAACGAAACAATGACTTCTGCCCTAGTTTTGTTCCTTGGGGGATCTTTGATTTTCATTTTCTTTTATTATGACCGAGCCGTGTGGCGCCTACGTATCCTTCTTGAGGAATCAGGTCGAACGTAGTTCACTTTTTCTTGTGTCTTTTCTTTGTTTCTTTTTTTCTATTTTGGTACACATCTTCCTCGGTGATTCCGAAAGAGGGTATATGAAATAATTATTAAGGCTCAAAGGGGAAAACAAAGGTTAAAGTGTTTGGGTAGTAGAAAAATTGCCTCTGTCATTTCATTCTCCGAAAAATGCCAAAATACACACAAACGAAACCAATCGTTGACAAATACAATAAAGAATTACACATAATATCTCTTGACTGCGTCGGAGTTGATAGCCATATTAGTGCATCTCCCCTCAATATCAGTTAGACATAGCGCGCCGTTGGATAATACCCTAGTCACAACAAACGGTCCCTGCCAATTTGGAGCGAACTTGCCTTTCGCTTCGGCCTGATGTGGTAGAACTCTCTTCAACACATGTTGCCCCACTTCAAATTTCCTAGGACGTACCTTCTTGTTATATGCTCTTGCCATTCTCTTTTGATACATTTGGCCATGACATACTGCTGTCAATCTCTTTTCATCGATCAAGCTCAATTGCTCTAATCGGGTTTTGACCCACTCATCATCGTCGATCTCGGCTTCAGCAACAATTCGGAGGGATGGAATTTCAACTTCTGCGGGTATTACTGCTTCAGTCCTGTACACCAACAAGTAAGGAGTTGCACCTACCGAAGTCCGGACGGTAGTGCGATAACCCAACAATGCAAATGGTAACTTTTCATGCCATTGCTTAGACCCTTCTACCATCTTCCTCAATATCTTCTTTATATTCTTGTTTGCTGCCTCAACCGCACCATTTGCTTTGGGACGATATGGTGTGGAATTTTGGTGTGTAATCTTGAACTGTTGACATACCTCCTTCATCAATCCGTTGTTAAGATTGGCACCGTTATCCGTGATGATTATCTTTGGAATTCCAAACCTGCAGATGATGTGGGAATGTACGAAGTCCACCACCGCCTTCTTGGTCACTGATTTGAAGGTTTTGGCCTCCACCCACTTGGTAAAAGAGTCGATCGTTACCAGAATGAACCTATGACCATTGGAAGCTGCAGGTTCTATAGGTCCAATAACATCCATACCCCATGCGACAAACGGCCATGGTGCTGACATTGTATGCAATTCAGTCGGTGGAGAATGAATCAAATCTCCATGTATCTGACACTGATGGCATCTTCGCACGAAACTTATACAATCACGCTCCATAGTGAGCCAGTAATATCCTGCTCGAAGAATCTTCTTTGCCAATACATACCCGCTCATGTGTGGTCCACAAACTCCCGAGTGTATATCCTGTCATCACTGTTGTGGCTTGACTCGCATCTATACATCTTAACAGCCCCAAATATGGGGTTCTTTTGTACAGCACCCCTCCACTAAGGAAAAATCCGTTCGCCAACCGTCGAATAGCCCTCTTTTGATCTCCAGTTGCTTGCTCTGGGCATATTCCTAACCTGAGATACTCTTTGACATCATGAAACCATGGCTCACCATCCATCTCTTCTTCTATCATATTACAATAAGCATGTTGATTCCGAACCTGAATATGTAACGGATCGACACGAACCTTGTCCGGGTGATATAACATTGACGCTAAAGTGGCTAAAGCGTCGGCAACCTCATTATGCATCCTTGGGATGTGCCTGAATTCTACTGATTGAAAGCACTTGGTCAGATCATGCAAACACTGACGATACGGGATAAGCTTCAAATCCCTGGTTTCCCATTCTCCCTGAATCTGATGTACCAGAAGGTCCGAGTCCCCCAGGACCAAGACGTCCTGTACATCCATGTCCACCGCTAATCGCAACCCCAAGATACATGCCTAGTATTCAGCCATATTATTAGTACAATGAAAACGCAGTTGAGCAGTAACAGGATAATGATGTCCTGTTTCGGAGATGAGCACAGCCCCTACTCCGACTCCTTTTGCGTTCGCCGCTCCGTCGAAGAAAAGCTTCCACCCTGGATCCTTGGTTAATTCCAACCCATCAATTTGTAGTACTTCTTCATCTGGAAAATACGTCCTCAGAGGTTCGTATCCGTTATCAACAGGATTCTCAGCTAAGTGATCGGCTAGGGCTTGAGCTTTCATAGCCGTCCTCGTCACGTATATGATGTTGAACTCTGTAAGTAATATTTGCCATTTTTCCAACCTCCCTGTAGGCATAGGTTTCTGGAAAATATACTTCAACGGATCCAAACGTGAAATGAGGTAAGAGGTGTTAGAAGACAAATAATGTTTCAACTTTTGGGCTACCCAAGTCAAAGCGCAACATGTCTTTTCTAGATGAGTGTACTTGACCTCGTGGACTGTGAATTTCTTACTGAGGTAGTAAATGGCCTGTTCCTTCCTACCAATAAGATCATGCTGCCCCAGTACGCAGCCGAACGAATTCTCCAAATCGTCAGATAAAGAATTAGAGGTCTACCCGGTTCGGGCGGAACTAGTACGGGTGGGTTTGACAGATACCCTTTGATTTGGTCAAACGCTTCCTGACATTCTGTCGTCCATTCTATCGCAGCGTCTTTCTTCAACAGACAGAATATGGGTTCACAGGTTGCTGTAAGCTGAGCAATAAACCTATTGATGTAATTTAACCTTCCCAACAGACTCATTACCTCTGTTTTATTCTTTGGCGGGGGTAGCTCTTGAATGGACTTGATTTTGGATGGGTCCAACTTAATGCCCCGTCGGCTGACGATGAACCCTAGCAACTTTCCTGATGGAACTCCGAATGCGCATTTGGCCGGATTGAGCTTGATATCATATCTTCGAAGTCTTTGAAAGAACTTCCAGAGGTCGGCAACGTGGTCTTCTTGACGTCTGGATTTTATGATCACATCATCCACGTACACTTCAATTTCCTTGTGTATCATGTCATGGAATACCGTAGTCATCGCTCTCATATATGTTGCCCCTGCATTCTTCAAACCGAACGGCATCACCCGATAGCAATAAGTACCCCACGGTGTGATAAAAGCCGTCTTTTCTGCGTCCTCTTCATCCATCAAGATCTGATGATACCCCGCATAACAGTCCACAAAGGATCCGATTTCACGCCCGGCGCAATTATCAATCAGGATATGGATATTGGGAAGCGGGAAATTATCCTTAGGACTCGCCTTGTTGAGGTTGCGGTAGTCCACACATACTCTGATCTTTCCGTCTTTCTTTGGCACCGGTACTACGTTAGCCAACCATTCAAGGTATCGAGTGACACGAATGACTTTCGCCTGCAACTGCTTGGTTACTTCCTCCTTGATCTTTACACTCATCTCCGTCTTGAATTTCCGCAGTTTTTGCTTGACGGGAGGATATGCCGGATCAGTGGGTAATTTATGAACCACTAGATCAGTGTTGAGTCCTAGCATGTCGTCGTACGACCATGCGAAAATGTCTTTAAACTCCATGAGTGTTTTGATCAACTCTTCTCTCAGGTTAGGTTCAATATGGACACTTATTCTGGTTTCTTTGACGTCATCTGTGTTCCCCAGATTAACAGCCTTAGTATCATTTAAATTTGGTTTGTGTTTTTCCTCGAACTGACTTAGTTCTTCACCAATTTCTTCTACGGCTTCATCATCACCGTATTCCGATTCACTCTCGTCACTTCTTATTTCATGCGTTATTATTTCCAAACCCGATTGACTTTCTAGACCGGGTTGATTAATCTTTAAGCACGCCATATCATTAAGATCAGTTGAAAGAAAGCTGTTCAGAAAAGTAAGAAAGAAGGAAAATAAACAAAATTAGACACGAAGGGAACACAATCTCATTAATGGGAACATTACAAGGAAAAACAAAACTTGTAAACTCAAATGAAAATGTACTAAAACAAACGGGTTTTACTCCGGGATAACCCCAACACAAAATTTCGAAAGAAAACGATCCAAAACAAACTACCAAGACTCCTTCCGGACAGGGAGAGGAGTAGCCTTCCAATTATTCAATTTTGCTTTTGATCCCACAAACTGTATCTCGGCATGGTTGGATCCTACACCATCCTCGAGCATACATACATCTGCGAATAGGTCCTCGAACTTCCTTAAGAACTCTTCGTCTGGCCTAACCATAGGACTGGAAATCTTTGTCGTCGGATGTCCTCTTATCCCGGACCTGACAAAAGATCGGGCGAGGCGCGGAACAGGCTTCGGGAGCACCCATGTCTTCTGCTTATTCCTCTTGGCTCGCTGGATGTCCTCTCGTGTTGGCTTGAATCCCAAGCCGAAGGTTCCCACATTTTCGACCACAGATACCGGTTGTATGATTCCTTGCAGAGATGCACCTAAACCTTTGCCGGGTACGAAACCGTTTCTCAACATTTCATGAGCCACCATGACGTCTGCAGTAATTATTCTGTCATTGGGAATGCATTCCCCTTCTGGAACTCGGTTGGCGGATACCACATCGCAGATCTGGTATACCCATGGCCCAACATCTTCTTCTGTCTCAACAAAGGGGATGATGGTGCCTGATTGTAGATCATTCTCTCCATGGACGACGATCTCCTGTTGGTCCCACTCAAACTTGACGAGTTGGTGTAAGCTGGATGGAACTGCTCTTGCGGCATGGATCCACGGTCGCCCTATCAGAAGGTTATATGACACTACCATGTCTAGCACCTGGAATTCGATGGTGAACTCCACTGGCCCAATTGTCAAGATTAACATTATGTCCCCGACCGACGCCTTGCCTCCTCCATCAAACCCTCGAACACATATGTTGTTCTTGTGTATCCTGCCGATGTCCACTTTCAACTTGTTTAGTGTAGAGAGAGGACAAATGTTAGCACTGGACCCATTATCGACAAGGACTTTGGTAACCACCGCCTCCTCACACTTTACCGTAAGATATAAAGCCTTGTTGTGCTCGGTGCCTTCCTCGGGCAACTCATCATCGGTGAAGGTGATCCGATTCGCTTTGAAGATCCTATTAGTGATCTTCTCCAGATGACTTACTGAGATTTTATCCGGTACGTGAGCCTCATTCAGAACTTTCATCAAAGCTTGCCGATGTTCTTCGGAATGTATCAGCAAGGATAGCAATGAGATTTGCGCAGGCGTTTTCTTCAACTGCTCTAAGACAGAATAGTCATGCAGCTTCATCTTTTTCAGGAATTCTTCTGCCTCTTCGTCAGTTACCGGCTTTTTCAGTGTTGCCGGAGCGATCTTCCTCAATTCCGCAGGGGCAAAACATCTCCCCGAGCGGGTCAAACCTTGCGCTTCGCAAACTTCCTCTTTCACTTCCTTTCCTTTGTAGGTTGTCGTAATCCGATCATAATTCCATGGAATAGCTCTGCTATCGGTTATTGGCAACTGTATTGCTGGCTTGATGATGAAAGGATCCACTCGAACACCCGCCACCGTCAAGATGGGTTTGGTTGCTACCCCCGGTACAACTATTTTTGCTTCCCCCGGCCTCACCGGCACTTTGTTCACGCTTCCCTTTTCTGCTTCCGACCCTCCTGGTATGTCCTTCTTGCAATTGGGTGACTCATCAAGGCTTGGCCCTTTTCTCATCCCTATCCCGCTAGACTTGATCATCATTACAGTCTGGGAGGTTTTCTCCTTTCCTTCTTCTACCCGTACCAACTCGATCATGTTGGTCTCATGATGAGTTGGAAGTGGATTTTGGTTGATGTTGGGCTCGGTTGGAGTCTGGACCTCAATCCTGCGAGTGTCGATGAGTTCCTGGATGGCTGTTTTCAACCTCCAACACTTTTCTGTGTCGTGTCCTGGACATCCTAAGCAGTATGCACAATTTACTGAATGGTCCGGATTCTTTGGAAGAGGGTTTGGTAGCTTAGCCTCGACCGGATTTAGCAACCCTACTTGCTTCAAACGGTGGAACAGACTGGTGTAAGACTCCCCCAAGGGAGTGAAAGTCTTTGGCCTTGGCGCCCTGTCGCCCTTGAATGCTTGGTTCGGGCGAAAGCCCGCACCCGTGGGATTTCTATAGGCTCTTGGGGGTGGGTAATTGTTCTGTGGATTTGGCGCACGCCATGGTGCCTGGACGGGAGGGGTGGCATATGACTGTGCGTGATGGACAGTAAAGTGGGGATCAGGTGCTGGATAGTAGTGTTGCGGGTAGTTATATGGATTGTGGAGGTAGCTTTGGTGGTGAGGTTGTGGCGGGTTATACTGGGGTGCGGGGCCTCTGTTTCTGAACCATGTTCCGGACTCAACTGCCGTGACTTCTTCTTTCCTCTTTTTCCCAAGCACTCCTCCGGTACCACTTTGAATAGCTTGGGTGGTGGCTTTCAAAGCTGAATAGCTCATGATCTTGTTGGCTTTCAAGCCTTCCTCGATCATAGCCCCCATCTTTATCACCTCGGTGAATGACTTACCCACGGACGTCACCAGATGTCCGAAATAGGTGGGCTCCAGTTTCTGCAAGAAGTAATCCACCATCTCGTTCTCTCTCATAGGCGGATCTACCCTTGCTGCCTATTCCCTCCAGCGGAAACCAAATTCTCTGAAACTTTCAGCGGGTTTCTTCTCTAATTTTAGCAATGATAAGCGATCGGGAACTATTTCAAGATTGTACTGGAACTGGCCGATAAATGCTTGAGCCAAATCATCCCACGTAAACCATCTGCTGGGGTCCTGTCTAGTGTACCACTCCAGCGCAGATCCTCCCAGACTCTGACCGAAGTAAGCTATCAGAATCTCGTCTCGTCCTCCGGCCTCTCGCATTTTGCTACAAAACCCTCGGAGGTGGGCTACAGGATCACCGTGCCCCTCGTATAGGTCAAACTTGGGCATTTTGAATCCGGCCGGCAACTGGACATCTGGGAATGGACACAGATCCTTGTAAGCGACGCTGACCTGGTTGCCCAAACCGTGCATGTTCCTGAAGGACTGCTCCAGGCTTTTAACTTTTCTAATAACTTCCTCATGTTCCGAACTTTGGAAGTGCTTTTCCGGTTCTGCCGGATTATCCCGGTGAGGGGTGTGTGATTGCGGTTCAGGAGCCCTAAAAGTAGGCTCTGGAGAATAACAATGATTGTCGTGGATTTGAAAAAGCGGCTCACTGGACGATTTTTGTAAAGGAGCAGG
>JASVEL010010046.1:0-80062 GCA_032618575.1 Nicotiana noctiflora
ATGGGTTCTCACTCTGTGTTCTGCTCTGTATCTCTAGAGCCCCCATGGGGAGAGAGTGGAACCTCACTTTCTACTTCTTCCTCCGGTATTAATAGGTGTGAATTGTATAAGTTGACCTCTGATGACTGGGCACACATTAGGGAGTTATTTTAGATATAACAGACTGGTCATAACCTTAATAACCATGTTAGGCTGATGCGAAAGATATTTTTAATTAAGAGTGATCATAGTACTTATTATTCTTGCATTAGCCGAGAGGAGAGGTTAACCTCTTCGATTGTCATAGAGTCGAGTTCTGACCCATACAAAAATCTTTATGAACTTCGACTTTTCATATAGGGGTCCTAAAAATGGCTATTTGTGCACTTCGCCCAAGATTGGCCCATGATTTGATAGTCGATGGATAATATATTGGAATTTTTACATCCTATAGAAAACCTTAATATCCTATTTATTTTAAATAAATTCCATTTTAAAATATTATATCCTATAAATATCTTTTATTCTTTATAGCAAAAAATCTAAATATAGTTACATCATACAATTAAGGCACCATATATGCTAAATATTATTTTTTTCTCTCTCCCTTTTCATATTTTCTCTCACATAATTACCGCGTATCAGCCGCTGCCTGAAGATCAAACATCAGCTTCTTCCTTAAAGCGTGATTTCATCCCCGTCGTTCTCTGTCGTTGCCGCCGATGGCTTGACTCCTTTTTCTAGCCGATTATCTGTTATGTAGGTACTTTCCAATGGCCCAGGCTCCCTTCTCCTATGTATATAAGATATATCACCATTGGGATTCTTCTTAATGAATCTCATGACTTTATGTTTTCCCCACTTCATACCAAAGGTGAAATTATGCAGTCGCTTGGGTCTTTCAGACCCCACTGCCATCATCACATTTTTCAAAAGAGTAAAAGAATGTTAGGGGGCTGACCAGCCGAAATTAATGGCTGGCCGGCGAAGCCATATGACTATTTTTCTCTCTAGATCGCTGTCACAACCCTAGTTCACCAACCGTGAACATGTCGTGATGGCACCCAGTCCCCACGACTAGGTAAGCCTAACACGTTGCAGAATATACAAGCTATAAACACTTAAATAAGAAACAGCGAAAAAATAGCATAAAAAGATATGTAATCCGTGCCGCATGGGACATACATCCTTCAACACACTGTGTAAACACTACCAAGATCCGGAATCTCACGGGTAACACAGACTAAAAGAGGATATACAACTGTGGCTCTATGTGTAAAGAGTATCTAACAACGAAATGAAGGAAAAATATCACCTAATACTATCAAAATAGAAAGAAAAGCCTCCGGATCCGCGGACGTAGCAGATCATACCTCGAGGTCTCCCTGAAAGCTGCGGAATCACCTAGTACGAGCTTGTCCTGATATACCTGGATCTGCACAACAAAAGTGTGCAAAAGAGTAGCATGAGTACACCACGACGGTACTCGGTAAGTGCCAAGCCTAACCTCGATGGAGTAGTGACGAGGAAGGTCATGGCCCTACTGAGAGAACAATAAAATAATGATGATAACAATAATAAGCGGTTTAAATGATAATACTTTCGAAATAACAACAATAAAATAATTACTGCAACCGTCTACAATTAAGCTAACAACAAATAACCAACTCAATAAAATAAGTCCAGGATCTGTGGGAATCGAACTCACAGTCCCATTGACAGTACCTCTGGGTCTCTGGGAATCGAACCCGCAGCCCATGTCTAAATAAATAATCAATATCTCATGATCTCCGAGAATCGAACCCGCAGTCCCTACAAATAACTCAGGATATCGGGAATCGAACCCGCAGTCCCTACTAATAACTCAGGATCTCGGGAATTGAACCCGCAGTCCCTACCAATAACTCAGGGTCTCGGAAATCGAACCCGCAGTCCCTACCAATATCACTTCGGGTCTCTGGGAATCGAACAGCCCCGGGTCTCCGGGAATCGAACCCGCAGTCCACAAGCACAGCAAATAAAGGAAGACACAGAGAGAATAAATTATGCTTAACTATAACTTTACCGAAAAAAATAGTGCCAATAATTATCAAGAAGTTCAAATAAGACAATTAGGCAACTAAACAGTTAAGTACTACCTAATCATGCTCTTCTAACTACTACCGGGTAAAAATATCAAATTAACAGCTAAAAACAGGAATATCACTCATCGAACATTTTAATAAAGTATGTGTTCAACAACCAGCGCATGTACACGCCCGTCACCTCGCGTACAGGGCATTTTTTAACTATCACATAATATCCTAGGAGGTGAAAATTCCCCCACACGAGGTTAGACAAGCCACTTACCTCGACGCCGGTACAAAACCGCTAAGAGACAACCCTCTTGCCGCGAATGTCGGCCTCCACAGGTATAGTATCTGATAAAAATCAATAGAATCACATCAAAATAGGCCAATTGGGCATTACCCAATCAAAACAACTCAAAATACACCAAAAACCCACAAGTTGTCAAAACCCGACTACGCTTATCGAAAAATCACGAAAGTTATATATTCGGAACCCTCGTCTCAATACGAGTCTAAGTATATAAGATTTACCAAATTCGGACTCCATTTTCCCTTTCAAAACCTTGATTTTCTAAAGTTCAAGCCTAGGGCTAAATCCTCCATAAATTACCCCAAATTCCTCCATTTTCATGATATAATTGCATAATATTATCAATACTAATCA
Organism: Nicotiana noctiflora; assembly: GCA_032618575.1. Taxonomy (NCBI): domain Eukaryota; kingdom Viridiplantae; phylum Streptophyta; class Magnoliopsida; order Solanales; family Solanaceae; genus Nicotiana; species Nicotiana noctiflora. The sequence continues at coordinate 2,713 of JASVEL010010046.1, forward strand.
TAAGATGAGTCCATAGATGATTACCTAATGATTTCCCTTGAATCTCTCTCAAAAATTGCCCAAATCGCCTCTTAAGCCGAGACCCCAAATGTGTGAAATGTTTCTGAAATTTTTCTAACTTCTGATACAATTAATCTTCTGCGATTTTCGCTTCTGCGGACCATTTCCGTTTCTGCGACCACGTGGTCGCTTCTGCGAACCCCAGGCCTGGCTGGCCCATTCCGCTTCTGCGAGCCCAGGGTCGCCTCCGCGAGACCGCTTCTGCGAAAGGTCTCCCGCTCCTGCGGAACATTCCGCTTCCGCGCCTCAGAGTCCGCTCCTGCGGACTAGCTTAAGCGGTCAATATTCCGCTTCTGCGGAACTCCCCTTCGCGACCCTGGACCGCTTCTGCGATCCTCTTTCCGCATCAGTGATGTCGCCTCTGCGGACCAAGATTCGCTTCAGCGATCACTTCCGCTCCTGCGTTCACTTGTCCGCTCCTGCTGACTCGCTCCTGCGCTCCCACTTCCGCAGGAGCGAAAACAACAGAACAGAACCCAAACCTGCAATTTATTTTCATGTTTTCTCCCGTTTAACCATCCGAAAACACCCCGAGGCCCCGGGACCCCAACGAAAACCACCAACATATTCCAAAACACGATACGAACTTGTTCCAATCATGAAAACACGTCTAACAACATCAAAACCCATAATTCATATCGAATTCAAGCCTAAATTTCTTAAAACTTTCCGAATTGCACATTCGATCTAAAACCCGACCAAACGACGTCCGAATGACCTGAAAATTTGAGGACATATTCAAAATCACATAACGAAGCTACAAAAATTGTCGGAATTCCATTTTGACCCCCGGATCAAAATCTCACCTATCGTTCGGATTCGCCAAAATTTCAAACTTCGGCATTTCAAGCCTAATTGAGCTACGGACCTCCAAAATACATTCCGAACGCGCTCCCGACCCCGAAATCACCTAACGGAGCTAATGGAACCATCGGATTTCCGTTCCGAGGTCGTCTTAACACTGTTCCGACTACGGACCATTTTCTAACTTTAAAGTTCTCATTTAGGGACTAAGTGTCCCAAAATGCTCCAAATTTTAGAACCGACTCTCCCGGCAAACCACAATAGCAGAAATGAACTTAGGGGAACAGTTAAATTGGGGATTGGGGCGTAATTTTCTAAAATGACCGGTCGGGTCGTTACATCTTCCCACACTTAAAAGATTCGTTCGTCCTCGAACGAGCATAGAAAACATACCTGGAGTAGTGAAAAGATGAGGGTACTGGCTGCGCATATCCTGCTCGGTCTCCCAAGTCGCCTCCTCGACCGGCTGGCCCCGCCACTGAACCTTTACCGAAGCGATGTTCTTTGACCTTAGCTTTCTGACTTGCCTGTCTAGAATGGCTACTGGCTCCTCAACATAAGACAGATCCTTGTCTAGCTGAACAGAAGTGAAATCCAACACATGCGACGGGTCACCATGGTATCTCCGGAGCATGGAGACATGAAATACGGGGTGAACTCCGGCTAAACTAGGAGGTAAGGCCAACTCGTAAGCAACCTCCCCAACACGCCTCAAAATCTCAAAAGGACCAATAAACCTAGGACTCAGCTTTCCTTTCTTCCCAAACCTCATAACGCCCTTCATGGGCGAGACTCGAAGCAGAACTCGCTCGCCAACCATAAAAAGCCACATCGCGAATGTTCTTGTCCGCATAACTCTTCTGTCTAGACTGGGCTGCACGAAGTTTGTCCTGAATCACCTTGACCTTGTCCATAGCATCCCGAACCATATCGGTACCTAGCAACCTGGCCTCGCCCGGCTCAAACCAACCCACGGGAGACCTGCACCTCCTACCATATAGGGCCTCGTACGGTGCCATCGGAATACTAGACTGGTAGTTGTTGTTATAAGCAAACTCCGCCAGCGGCAAGAAATGATCCCATGAACCTCCAAACTCAATCACGCACGCACGGAGCATATCCTCCAAAATCCGAATAGTGCACTCGGACTGGCCATCAATCTGGGGGTGAAACGCTATGCTCATCTCCACCCGAGTGGCTAACTTCTGCTGTATGGCTCTCCAAAACCGTGAAAGTGAACTGAGTGCCTCTATCTGAAATGATGGAAACTGGAATACCATGCAGCCGAACTATCTCCTTGATATAGATCTCCGCCGGTCGCTCCGATGAATAAGTAGTGCTCACCGGTATAAAATGGGCGGACTTGGTCAGCCGATCCACAATGACCCAGATGGAATCAAACTTCCTAACCGTCCGTGGAAGACCAGATACAAAGTCCATGGTAATGCGCTCCTATTGCCACTCGGGAATCTTGATCTGCTGCATCAATCCACCCGGACGCTGATGCTCATACTTCACCTGCTGGCAGTTGAGGCATCTAGAAACATAATCAACTATATCCCTCTTCATCCGCCTCCACCAGTAATGCTGTTTCAAGTCCCGATACATCTTCGCGGCTCCCGGATGGATGGAATACCGCGAGCTATGGGCCTCTGCTAGAATCAGCTCTCGAAGATCATCCACATTAGGCACACAGATACGGCCCTGCATCCTCATAACTCCATCATCCCCGATGGTAACATCTCTAGCATCACCACGCCGAACTCTATCCTGAAGGACAAGCAAATGAGGGTCGTCGAACTGACGCTCCCTGATGCGGTCAAATAGAGAAGACCGAGAAACCACACATGCCAGAATCCGGCTGGGCTCCGAAAGATCCAATCTAACAAACTGCCTGGCTAAAGCCTGAACATCCATCGCCATATAACTCTCTAAAGCTGGTAGATACGCCAAACTCCCCAAACTCTCTGCCCGACGACTCAAGGCATCGGCAACCACAGTAGCCTTGCTCGGATGATAGAGAATAGTAATATCATAGTCCTTCAATAGCTCCAACCATCTCCTCTGACGCATATTCAGGTCCTTCTGCTTAAGCAAGTGCTGCAATCTCCGGTGATCAGTGTAGATCTCACAAGGAACCCCATATAAGTAATGACGCCAAATCTTCAAGGCGTGAACAATGGCAGCTAGCTCCAGATCTTGAACAAGGTAATTCTTCTCATGCACCTTCAGCTGTCTCGACGCGTAGGCAATCACCCTACCGTTCTGCATCAATACCGCACCGAGTCCAACTCGTGAGGCATCACAATATACAGTATAGGACCCCGAACCTGTAGGCAACATCAATATAGGGGCCGAAGTCAAAGCTGTCTTGAGCTTCTGAAAATCGGGTCATAGGTGCTGCGATCAAAGAGAACCCCTCTACGAAATGACGGTAATAGCCCGCCAAACCAAGGAAACTATGAATCTCGGTAGCGGAGAAGGTTCTGGGCCAACTCGGCACGACCTCTACCTTCCTCGGATCCACTCGAATACCATCACTCGACACCACGTGGCCTAGAAATTCCACTGAACTCTACCAGATTTCACATTTAGAAAACTTGGCATATAGCTGCTTCTCCCTCAGAACCTAAAGCACTATCCTCAGATGCTGCTCGTGCTCTTCCCGACTCCGGGAATATACTAGAATATCATCAATGAAAACAATCACGAACGAGTCCAGATAAAGTCATCGATCAACATTCGGTTGACTTTTCCAACCTATTCTTCTCAAAAAGGGATTTATGGCCTTATTTCTATCTAAATTCCCTCCGATTTGCTTCTAAATTTCCAAACACATATAAGTTAGCATATTGAAGTATTAAATGGAGAAAATGGGGCGATAACTCCCGTAACGATGGGCTGGGTCGTTACATCACTGTAACTTTGTTCAACTGACGATAGTCAATGCACATTCGCATGGAACCGTCCTTTTGCTTCACAAACAACACAGGAGCACCCCAAGGCAAAACACTGGGTCGAATGAAACCCTTACCCAATAACTCCCGTAACCGATCCTTCAACTCCTTCAACTCAGGAGGAGCCATACGGTACGGTGGAATAGAAACGGGCTGCATGCCCGGTAATAAGTCAATACCAAAATCAATATCTCTGTCGGGCAGCATGCCTGGGAGATCAACTGGAAACACATCAGATAAATCACGTACCACTGGAATGGAATCAATAGAAGGAGTGTCAATACTAACATCCCGCACATAAGCTAGATAAGCGGAACACCCCTTCTCAACCATACGCTGAGCTTTAAGAAAGGAAATAACACGACTGGGGTGTGATCTAGAGTACCACTCCACTCAATACGTGGAATGCCTGGCATAGCCAGCGTCACGATCTTGGCGTGACAATCAAGAATAACATAATGGGGCGACAACCAGTCCATGCCCAGAATAATATCGAAATCAACCATCCCGAGCAACAATAGATCCGCTCTGGTCTCAAAATACCAATGGTAACCAAACACGACCGATATACACGGTCCACAACCAAAGAATCACCCACCGGAGTGGAAACATAAATGGGGGCACTCAAAGAATTCCGAGGCACACCCGGATGAGAAGCAAAGTAAGAAGACACATATGAAAAAGTGGAACTAGGGTCGAATAGAACCGATGCCTCCTCGTGACTAACCAGAATAATACCGTGATAACGAGAATAGATGCAACAGCTGCAATGCGATCGGGAATAGCATAGAATCCGGCCTGTCCCCCTCTCGAGGGCGGCCTGCGGAACCACGACCCCCGCCACGGCGGGCCGGGCGGTGGAGTGGTAGGCGGAGGCCGGGATGATGGCTCGCGGCCACCGAGAACTACGCTAAAGGCTGAAGACCGATGAGGTGCTCCCCTCCTATGCATGGGGCACTCACTAACCATATGGCGAGTATCCCCGCACCCAAGGCAAGCTCTGGGAGGACACGGTGGCGAGGCCGGCCGGCCTCGCCCCCGCTAGTCGACCCCGGAAGGACCGCGCGCGGAGGTGCGCGCGGAAGCTGGGGAGCGTAATAAGGCTCTGAGGTGCTTTGGAAGAGGCTGGAGTACTACGAGGCTGGCAGCAATGCTTCGAATGAGCCGGACGACCGGAATAACCCCCGCCAAAATGATCGGCTGCTGAAGTGCGGGCACGAGAGAAATGGCCCGACTCGCGAGACCTCTTGGCCTCCCTCTCTCCCGCTCTCTAGGGAGCATACTCTCGATCCTCCGGCGATGCTCACCACCTGCTAATAGGATATATCTGTCTCCGACTCTCTGCCATGCCGGATCGGATCGGCGGAATCGGGCCCTCGATAAATCTCCGCACCTCTCCCGGACCGTGGCTACCAAGGCCGGTCGCATGACTGGCAAGACGGGTGGAAATTGATAGCATACAATCTCTCTCGAAAATAGATGCGAAAAGCTGCGTCCGGGTCGATGAAGCATACTCCTACGGACTATCCGACTCATACGTGCGCCACCGATCGTAAGCGGCCCGCGAGCCGAAAGCGAAGGAAACCCCGCCGGCCTCCACAATCCCCATAGTACGAAGAATACGATGACACTCTTCCAGAAAACCCAATGCATCATCTGAAGCCAAACCACTAAACACTGGAGGGTCATATTTCTTGAACTTTTCCAATCTACGCTACTCGTCCTCGGAGGCGGTGGTCCACCTCCGGGGCTGTCTTTGGGGCGGCGGGGAGGCATAACCAAAACATACGGAACACCGTCCCGGCGGCACACGCTGCTCCGGTGTAACCAGCTGCGGGAGTACGGGCCCCTCTCCCGACACGGGATGTAGGCGCGACGAGAGGAAGCGGTCTTACCGAGCTAAAGTGGTATACGTACTCGTGAGCCGGGCCGGGGTCTCGCGTAGTCTTGGAGTAGTAGCAGTGTAGTCGGTGTGCCGGTGCGCATGCTCCGACCTGGTCTACCTGTGGCACCTCGGCGGCGGTGCGCACGGGTGCTTGTGGCTGCACCTCGGGCGCGTCCTCGTCTTCTACCTCGGCCCCGGCCTCTGACGGCGGCAACAGGGGGCGCGGGTACCCGATCATCGCGAGTAGCTCGTGTCCTCACCATCTGTGAGAGAATAGAAAGCAATAGTTTAGATTTTTGATGCCAAAAATGTCGCACGACAAGGAATCCAAAAGAAATGAAGAGTTTCCTAAACGGTTACATAGCCCATCGTAGATAAATACAGACGTCTCCGTATCGATCAGCGAGACTCTAAGTAATCCGGTCTGTGTCCCGTGACTCCTATGAACCTAGAGCTCTGATACCAACTTGTCACGACCCTAGTTCACCAACCGTGAACATGTCGTGATGGCACCCAGTCCCCACGACTAGGTAAGCCTAACACGTTACGGAATATACAAGCTATAAACACTTAAATAAGAAACAGCGGAAAAATAGCATAAAAAGATATGTAATCCGTGCCGCATGGCACATACATCCTTCAACACATTGTGTAAACACTACCAAGATCGGGAATCTCACGGGTAACACAGACTAAAAGAGGATATACAACGTGGCTCTATGTGTAAAGAGTATCTAACAACGAAATGAAGGAAAAATGTCAACTAATACTATCGGAATAGAAAGAAAAGCCTCCGGATCCGCGAACGTAGCAGATCATACCTCGAAGTCTCCCAGAAAGCTGCGGAATCACCTAGTACGAGCCTGCTCTGATGTACCTGGATCTGCACAACAAAAGTGTGCAGAAGAGTAGCATGAGTACACCACGGCGGTACTCGGTAAGTGCCAAGCCTAACCTCGATGGAGTAGTGACGAGGAAGGTCAGGGCCCTACTGAGAAACAAATAATATAATGATAATAACAATAATAAGCAGTTTAAATGATAATAATTTCCGAAATTAACAACAATAAATGATTACTGCAGTCGTCTACAATTAAGCTAACAACAAATAACCAACTCAATAAAATAAGTCCAGGACCTGTGGGAATCGAACCCACAGTCCCATTGACAGTACCTCTGGGTCTCCGGGAATCGAACCCGCAGCCCATGTCTAAATAAATAATCAATATCTCAGGATCTCAGGGAATCGAACCCGCAGTCCCTACAAATAACTCAGGATCCCGGGAATCGAACCCGCAGTCCCTACCAATAACTCAGGATCTCAAAAATTGAACCCGCAGTCCCTACCAATAACTTAGGATCTCGGGAATCAAACCCGCAGTCCCTACCAATATCACTCCGGGTCTCTGGGAATCGAACCCACAGGCCTGGGTCTCCGGGAATCGAACCCGCAGTCTACAAGCACAACAAATAAAGGAATACACAAAGAGAATAAATTATGCTTAACTATAACTTTACCGAAACAAATAGTGCCAATAATTATCAAGAAGTTCAAATAAGACAATTAGGCAACTAAACAGTTAAGTAATATCTAATCATGCTCTTCTAACTACTACCGGGTAAAAATATCAAATTAACAGCTAAAAATAGTAATATCACTCATCCAACATTTTAATAAAGTATCTGTTCAACAACCAGCGCATGTACACGCCCGTCACCTCGCGTACAAGGCATTTTTTAACTATCACATAATATCCTAGGGGGTGAAAATTCCCCCACACGAGGTTAGACAAGCCACTTACCTCGACTCCGGTACAAAACCGCTAAGAGACAACCCTCTTGCCGCGAATGTCGGCCTCCACAGGCATAGTATCTGATAAAAATTAATAGAATCACATCAAAATAGGCCAATCGGGCATTACCCAATCAAAACAACTCAAAATACACCAAAAACCCACAAGTTGCCAAAACCCGACTTTCGGTACGCTTATCGAAAAATCACGAAAGTTATATATTCGGAACCCTCGTCTCAATACGAGTCTAAGCATATAAGATTTTCCAAATTCGGACTCCATTTGCCCTTTCAAAACCTTGATTTTCTAAAGTTCAAGCCTAGGGCTAAATCCTTCATAAATTACCCCAAATTCCTCCATTTGCATGATATAATTGCATAATATTATCAATACTAATCATAAGATGAGTCCATATATGATTACCTGATGATTTCCCTTGAATCTCCCTCAAAAATTGCCCAAATCGCCTCTTAAGCCGAGACCCCAAATGTGTGAAATGTTTCTGAAATTTTTCTAACTTCTGATATAATTAACCCTCTGCGATTTCCGCTTCTGCGGACCATTTCCGCCTCTGCGGAATCGCATCCACGACCAATTGGTCGCTTCTGCGAACCCAGGCCTAACTGGCCATTTCCGCTTCTGCGAGCCACGGACCGCTTCCGCGCGTCCGCTCCTGCGGAATTACCTCCGCTCCTGCGGGACTTCCCGCTTCTGCGCATAAGAGTCCGCTTCTGCGGACTCGCTTAAGCGGCCAACACTTCCGCTTCTGCGGATCTCCCCCTCGCGACCCTGGACCGCTTCTGCGATCCTCTTTCCGCATCAGCGATGTCGCCTCTGCGGACCAGGATCCGCTTCAGCGATCACTTCCGCTCCTGCGTTCACTTGTCCGCTCCTGTGCTCCCACTTCCGTAGGAGCGAAAACAACATAACATAACCCAAACCTGCAATTTTATTCCATGTTTTCTCCCGTTTAACCATCCGAAAACACCCCGAGGCCCCCGGGACCCTAACGAAAACCACCAACATATTCCAAAACACGATACGAACTTGTTCCAATCATGAAAACACGTCTAACAACATCAAAACCCATAATGCACATCGAATTCAAGCCTAAATTTCTTAAAACTTTCCGAATTGCACATTCGATCTAAAACCCGACCAAACGACGTCCGAATGACCTGAAAATTTGCGGACATATCCAAAATCACATAACGAAGCTACAGAAATTGTCGGAATTCCATTTCGACCCCCGGATCAAAATCTCACCTAGCGATCGGATTCGCCAAAATTTCAAACTTCGCATTTCAAGCCTAATTGAGCAACGGACCTCCAAAATACATTCCGAACGCGCTCCCAATCCCGAAATCACCTAACGGAGCTAATGGAACCATCGAATTTCCATTCCGAGGTCGTCTTAACACTGTTCTGGCTACGGACCATTTTCTAACTTTAAAGTTCTCATTTAGGGACTAAGTGTCCCAAAGTGATTTGATTTCCTTCCATTTTTAGTGGAGATACGTTACTGTATTTAATGTTAATGTCGTTTGAATACAGCTAAATACATGTCAAACTTAGCTGGAATTCCAGGTTTTACGCATATATTTTTTGTTGTATTAATGAATACAACAGCTTAAATATATGAATTATAACACGTAATATAGCAAAGGGTTCTATAAATGGCTAATTAGACAAAAAAGATGGTGTTTTATGAAAAATTCTCTAATATATTTACACAAATAACTTATCGAATTTATATTCTTTTTTTTTCTAACCGATATACATAAATTATAGTATATATATATATATATATATATATATATATATATATATAAAACACATTCGTCGGTTATTTTAATGAAATTTTTGCTCCTAACATATTTAAGCAATGTAGCGTATGAAAGATACTAAGATTTTTATTTAATATTTTTTATGAAAACAAAAAGGAAAATATGGGAGTGGACAAAAAAATCGTTAAAAGGTTTACTCCTTTCGTCCAGAAAAGATGGTATTTTACTATTTGCAGAATAAAAATATTTTGTTAACTATGTTTGCTCAAAAGTTATCATATACTTTATGAGTGTAAAACAATATAAATAAATCACAAAAAAATAATAGCAAACTGTAATAATCCATTGGACCAAATGAAGGATGCGGAAATAAGTACTCAGAGTTGGAAGGAGAAATATTAAAAGCCTTTATTGATAGTATTGATTTGGTCTTCCTCTCCATGAAGAGGTTCAGAGCCTTACAATGATGTTCCACTTTCCCATAATCTGGGTATCGTTGTCTTCTTTTCCTCTCTTATGAATAGTGGCGAAGAAGAAGCCCCCCTTTCTAGGGTTTTTTTCTCTTGGTATTTATAGCTGCGAGCTTCGTGAGCTGTCAATAAGTGGCCGTGACCACGTTGGGATCTCTCCTTCATGGTGGAAGATGGGCCGTGGCCTTGTTGATCGAATCAGATAAGGGTTAAATACTGTTAATTCTGAGCAGTCGTACCACTTATTAATCATGAATTAGCTTAAAAAAGGATTAACTTTATTAGTTATCATGGGGTCGGATTCTGACCCAAACAGTTAGTCCCTCTGCTTATTGAGATCGTGCCTTGGCCGAGCTCGATGAGTGAACTTCATCGACTGAGGTTTGAGAAACTCGGATAGGGAGGTCGACTGTCGCTTTGGTCGAGGCCGAATTCTCTTTGGTGATGGCCCTTAGCCTCATAGAGTGCTAGTGTTTTGTTATTGTGTTATCAAGTCGTCGTTCGATCAAGGTTGAACTCTCCTCCTTGGCGAAGGCACTTGTCCCTTTAACTTAATTCGAGTGAGGTCGAGCTTCGTTGTGCTTTGATCCTTACATTTGTTTGGGAGCATAACCGTCGACCACGATGGACGGCTCGTATGTTATGCGGCCGAGGGGAGTAAGGGCACGCTTGATACGTGTTTGGCGACATCCAAGATTTTATAGGCACACGGAACATCTCCTCAACATTCATAGGTTGTTACAACCATTTCGAAGGCGAGACGCCGGTTGGTTAAAAAGCTGCTTCATGGAGCCTGTCATAATGACGCACGTTTCTGTAGAACTGAACCTGTTCGCATTTGGACATGTAGTTAATGATGGCTATTGGGGTTCGTGAAAGCCACTTGTGTTGCCTATAAACAAGGGCCGAGTCATTTACTTCTCATATTTTCATTATTTGTCTGAGAGAGATTCTGAAGAAGCTTTTCTTTCTGCTAATTTACATTCATCTTTGTTCTTCGATCGTTATAATTTCCATCTTGTCCATCAAACTTTGTTTCTTTCTCGTTAGTGAATCAACAATGGCAGGCACTTCTTTCTAAAATGTTCTTCCGACGCATGTTCCGATTAACTTTCTGGCAGTTGAAGGGCCATCTCCGGCAATGGGAGGTGCAGAACCGGTGGAGACCGATGAAGTTCCATCGGTTGGAGATAGTATCTCTGCCCGGAGGCCTGATTACTGACTTCACTATCGATGGCGGGAAAGATTCGGTGAATGAAGCTCCGTTAATGCGAGAAATTGAGATGGCCCAACTACGGGAACAGGGGGTCATCACCAGCTAAGCTGATGTTGTTCTTGCTAGAAGTGAGGAGAGGGTCCACACCGACCTCAGGGGATACTGCATCTTTTATGCCTATCCCTTCAAGTTGGGGTTTAACCTCCTGCTCCCAATGCTGGTGGTTGATTTCTGTCGTTATTACGGGTATGCCCGGGTCAGTTTGCTCCTTCTATTTACAAATTTCTAGCAATGTTTATCAAATATGCAGAACTGGCCGATATGGAGGTCATGCTACAACATGTGCTTAGTCTCTACGCTCCTCAGAGAGTTTGCGGTACCGTGATTCAAGCATTCCCTCATGGTTCGAGGGGCCTGACTACGAAACTGGATGACGAGGTCAGCCTTCGCCCTTTTGAGCACTTCTTCTACATCAAGACTAAACATTTAGTGGGGTGCCTCACTAGGTTCCCATAGGCTTGGAATCATGCATGTAAGTTCTTTAATCATTGAATTCTCTTTTCTACCTCTCCTTACGTCTTATGCTCGTAAGCATTAACTCGTGTCAATTTTGTAGATGAAAAGTTGTCACTAGCTCTGTTAGCTGGGATGCGTGAGTGGGTTGAGGCAGTGCTCCCCCATACGGTGGGGATACTCACATGGGCGTCTTTTTGGGAGAGGCATGGTCGTAGGCCTGTGACATGTGAAAAGTTTATTTCTTCTTCTGTTCCCGCTTTGTTTCAACTCTATTCATCCACTTTGATTTTTTATGATTAGAGAGGGCACGCCACGTCAGGGCCCCTCACTTGGCCTTCCATCAGCTGGGTGCAGTTACTCGGCTTACGGTAGTACTAGTGTCACGCCTAGTACCGAGGACGTTGTCAGTTGAATCTTCAGCGATTCCTTCTCCAGCATGGGCCGCACTTCGGGACGAGGGGCCATCGGGGGTTGTGCGCCTTAGAGCGGAATCGCCATCAAATGGGGAGGTGGAGAGGCCATTGATAAGGCACAGGGTCGTGTTTATGCCGGCTCCTCCTGTGGTAATTAATTTGGACTTCCTCTGGCGGATGCGGGGATGAGTGCGGTTGCGACGCCTGCCCTTGAGGGTGGACAAACAATGGGGGTTTCCCCGGTTGACTTAGGCCATGATGATACTGTCGTTTTGGCGACTCAATTGGTGGTTCTAGTCATTGAGACAAGAGGTAGTTCCTCAGCGGCTGCTAAGGTTGGTGGGACAAGTCCTCCTTCAGTAGCTACGATAGGTGGTTCTACCTCGCTGGTGGCAGAAGGAGGAAGGGATGTTGTAGGAGATGAGTACGAGTCCGAATCTGACTTAGACCCCAACGATGTCTGTATGTTCCGGGAAGGCTTCACCTATTCAGCGGTGCGCACAGAGGGGCGATCTTGCTTCATCGAGGTTCCAACGGAGTTGAACTTATTGCTCGAAGGAGAAAGCTTGGTATCGTAGTTTGAGCTGCTATGCTCGGAGGCCAAGAATGCATCGTAGATGGACGTTACAAATATCGGGCTGATGAATGAAGTGGCAGTGATGGGCTTGAGGGTATGTAATATGACGTCGGTTCGCTTCTTCTTTGCCTTAGTTTGTTCTTTATCTTAATCGCTTTTTTTTTGCTTTGTAGTCTTATTTGTTAGAGGTGGAGAGCATCCCTCGAGCCAACGTCCGCTCAGGGATATTTTTGCGGGCACTGGAGAAGTACCACCACAACCGAGATTGGTGCCGAGAGATGTGCGTGCACTTAAGGAAGATCCCCGTAGCCGGGCCTTGGTCGAGGAACTGGCGAGGATGGAGCTTCAAATGCAGCAAGCACATGGCAGAACAAGTGCTCTCAAGGAGCAGCTCTGTTGGAAGGATGAGGAGCTCGAGGCGGGAAAGTGGGCTACAGCTGAGCTTGAGCGCGAGGGCCAGGCTAAGGCGGCGGAGGCCGCTGCGGTATAGAGCGGGAAAGTGACTGCGTTGGAGAGTGAAGTCACAACTTTGGAGCTTTAGGTGAGGAATGCCTTGTCGAGAGATGGGGCGTTGAAGGAAGCTATCCGTGTGCATGAGTCTCAGTGGGCGTTGGAGAGGGTTGCTGCGGCCTTTAGAGAAGCGGGTCTCGAGGAGCGGATTAGTGTCTTTGAGCAGGACGCACAAGTCATGGCAAATCGGATCACGACCTTAGAAGAAGAGAATCAACACCTATGGGACCAGGCTGCTTCTTCCAGCCAGGCTCGCAAAATTTAGGTCTTTTGAGGCACAACGTGATGTATATAAGAACTTGTGAGAGGTCGGTATCGTGATCGAAGCTGCTTTCGAGGGAGTGTGTCAAAAGGATCGTGAGGCCCGTACCGACTGTGGTTTTGATGCGGCGATGCCAGAGGCTGACGATGGTGCAGATGGTGGCGTGGATGGCACCGAGTAAAAAGATGTTATGCATTTTTTCTTGTCTTGTTCGCCATTTGGCATTTAGGTGTTTCTTGTTTTTCTTCTTCTTCTTCCTTGTACTGACCAACCTTGGCCGGGTGTAAGCAGGGATGACCCGCCATTAACTTTGTAGATAAATGAAATCTCTTTTTTCCATTAACCGCGACCGCGGCAGAACCGCGGTAGAAGAAGGCTGTAGAATAAATGAAGATTCACATAGGGCATTTGGCCGCAGTTCCGCCGAGACCGCGGCAAAATCGCAGCAGGCGCGAGAAACTTCAGGGACTAAAGTGTAAAATATAGGATTTTTAGACCTAAACCCTATTTTAAATACTAGACTTCGCCCAAAAGAGGCATGTATTGAATTTTAGAGTATCTTGGCAAGGAAAACTATTGTGAGAGAATACCCAAAACATATTTCTTCTTTTCTTTGATTTTTATTGCTAGTATGATGAATTCTATCTTAGTTGGTTTTCCCATAGCCGTGAGTAGCTAAATCCTTTGTCTAAGGTTTTGATGGAACCTATTGGGGGATGAACTTCTTGTTCATGTGAATACAAATTGCTAGTTTCAATCTTTATTTGTTCAGCTTTGAGTTTGTTGTAGTTAATTGATATGATCCTTAATTAGCTATGCCTATTTAGTGTAACAACCTGAAAAAGAGTGCATATTTAGGTTATTGTTTAAAAACACCACTCCTAAAGTATAAGAGGAATCTATAATTGCGAGTTTAAAGGCGAGATTAAGGATAACAAAGCCTTTGGTGTAATCTAAAGTGAATTGTGCTAAATAAAGTAAGTTTGTGTATCTCGGGAGAGTGCAATTAGTATATTCCTGTGATTACTCAGGAGAGATTTACAGTAAGATGAGCGTTCATGATTGATAGAGATGTGTTGGTAAATTTGTATGAGCATAAGCAGAAGGGATTCCATCAATAAAGGAAATCATTGCCTTAGCTTCATCTCACTATTGTTTACAACCTTAGTAGTTTAGTTTACAGTTGTTTAGTTTACTTGCAAGCGTAGTTGGTAAAGAAACATTCAACTCTGATTCAAATATTTGGAAAACTAGTTCTAAAGAGTTTAGTGGGTCTAATGATAATGATTGATAGGTTAACCCTCTGTGCATTCGATCCTGAGCGTAATACTCAGTTTATATTTGCAACGTCCGCAGAGTCCTTTTTAGAGGGCATAGTTGGGGGTGATTAGGGATATAAAAATTCAATGTACCCAATTTGTAGGTATTTTATAGATAAATTACAGATTATTTGTATTCTAATTGTAGATGCTTTTTTTCTGTTTTCACAAATCAAAAACAATTAAAACTTCTATAAATCTTCTGCAAAAAATACAATTATGTCAAAAATACTAATTAAGTTAGAATTCAATGGGATTGGAACATTAAAATTTAATGTACCCAGTTTGTAGATATTTTGTAGCTAAATTATAGATTATTTGTATTTTGATTGTAGATGCTTTATTTTCTGTTTCCACACATAAAAAATGACTAAAACTTCTATAAACCTTCTGCAAAAAATATAATTATGTCGAAAATACCAATTAAGCTACAATTGAATGAGAAATTTGTACCAATGTCAAAAATACCAATTAAGCTACATGCTACAATCGAACCTCAATACCACGCACTAGCAGGTTAGATTAATTAGTATTATACATTGATATATATTGCAAAGTAAATTTGGGCATGTAAATAATTTACCTCCTTTATATCAAGCTTAATGGACGCTTTATAACTGTGTCGACTGTTGTTATCTTTAAGAGATTTTTTCCTTCCTATACCATATATAAAATTTTATTACCAAAAATATGCATAGTTTCTAATTTACCCGCCCTATTCACATTTTTCCTTCAATTATTATATCATTCATTAAATACTAATTATTAGTAGATGAATCTTTTAAATTAGGCATGCTAAAATTCAGGAACAAAATCTTATAATTGATTTAGCCACAAATCAAATCTGTTCAAAAGTTCAATTCGTCGAAATCAAATCTGTTCAAAAGCTCAGATCTGTTATTCGATATTTTCGCTTAAGACACACATCAAAAGCTCAGTTCGTCGAAATGAGAAGCTCAATTTCAAATTGTAGAAATCAGTTATGCAAAAGCTCTGTTCGTCGACATTCTCTCTACATCTCTCTCTATTTCTCAATCGGAAATTTCAGTAGCACAAAGTAAATAAAAAGAGAGCAGCGATTCCACAATTGACAACCACTAATAAGCTTGCAAGTTTTGAATTCAAATTAGATTTTTAAAAATTATTATTTGTTTGGATTGAGTATTTTTGAAAATAATCGGGAATATGGTTTGGAGTTTATATCTCAATTTTGAGGGATTTTGGTGAAGATTTAACTGGGTTTTGACTGAATTTCAGATTGAAACTCGAAGAAGAAGAAGAAGAAGAAGAAGAAGACATTTTGTAGAAATTGTAGGTAAATTATAGATTATTTGTATTCTGATTGTAGATGTTTTATTTTCTGTTTTCACAAATCAAAAACGACTAAAATTTCTATAAATCTTCTGCAAAAAATAGAATTATGTCGAAAATACCAATTAAGCTAGAAATTGTACCAATATCAAAAATACTAATTAAGCTACTAGATACAATCGAACCTCAATCACATGCATTAGCATGTTAGATTAATTAGTGATATACATTGATATACATGGTGATATATATGTTATTGCCATGAAATCGTCTATACCTATAGGATTGTAGATTTCATTAAATGTGTGCAATTTTTTTTGGGCGAATGTGAATTTCAGAAAGGGACAAGCATAAAATTGAAGAATTAAATTAAGGGCTGAATACTCGTATTCTCCTAATCTTTAGTTTGTTTGGTAGGATTTAGCTATTCATTGCCAATATTTTAGGATGTAGCTATTACTTAGCCTAACCTTTGACTAATTCTTGCGAGTAGTTTTGAGTTGTTGTTATGAACACTTCCGATGCCCAATCAACTATATCCTAGTCAGCAGCCACGTCATGGTTCCTCAAGGAACTGAAAACGTGAGGCACAACACAAGAATTTGCAAAACACCAAAAGCTCTAATTGATTTTGTTTGGGACAATTAATTATATTCTTAAAATTATAGTATGCAATTGATAATTTGGTATACAAAATGCAATTAAGTCAAACCTTAAACATTGAGGGTAATAAGATTTTCTATGCGGCATATGAATGTAAAAATTCCTATCTCTTAAAAGGAATTAAGTTACATTAAGTTTACACTATAATTTTAGCGTATGATAGGAATTAACATATTAGTAATATTTTTATCAAATTATCAATTAATACTTATTGGAAAATTTATTAATAATTATTTACTAAATGATGTGAGGTGTAAATATTATTCACCATAAGTTCATAAAAATGGCGATGGTATGTGTAAACTATTTTATCTAGGATAAGAACCACGCGTACACATATGCAAAATAGTCGTGTTATTTGATTATTTACAGTAGCAACTAGTCAATAAATATTTGAACGGTATGAAGGTTTACCACTTAATTTAAAAAAAAAAGGAAAGAAATCAACATTGGATACCTTAATTGGTGCAGAGAACCAAGAACCTAAATACTAAGACTATGACGATTTGCCACTTACTCAAATCTCCATTATTTGTAGGAGTAGAAGGAGACAAGTTCAATTCAATATCAATATTTCGCCCTATAATTAATTTGCAAACAATACAAAATTGTTCAAGTCCATGCATGCAGCTATTTTTTAGTTGTTTTTTGCATCCAACACGACGGGAAGGCCCTCCATGCTTCTTCACATTTTCTCAATTCACTACCCTCCAAACTCCAAATAGTTTTTGCCTCTCATATCTTATTTATGCCTTTCATTTTATTTTATTTTCAATTTATTGATAAAGGACAAAGTTGCATGAAAGTTAACAAAGTCAAACAAATCATCCTTGTTTATTGTGGCAAATTTTTCACTTCTTAAAACAATTAGTAGCAGATTAATTAATCTGCGAACAGAATCTTGCATTGATTATGCAAAATTTGTTATTAACATGTCAAGAAATGTCATGTACTAACTTAACAAGCCGACAAATATTTTAGACAAATTGATGGTTCTCCACATCATTAAGTTCCTTATGTCTAATATATTCCACTAAGTTTTAATTATGCATATTGATCACGGTGTAATATTGTTTATCCGATTATACAGATAGTTTTAAAGTACCATATCATAGTTGCTAGTATTATTTAAAATATAAACATAAATATATACGAAGTAACAGAAATGCATTACACTACATATATCAGACACATAATACTGAAATTGTGTTTGAATGTTGTCCCAACTTTTGGATAATGGGTTATTCTTTCAAGATTAATTTTATATAACGAGAGGGTAAAATTATTTAAAGTAAAAAGTTTTTGTGCTGATAATTAGTATTAATTAAAAGATAGATTTGTATTGACATGATATTTCATTTTGATAATTTCACGAACATGCCTTCAATTTAACAGTATATCCCATCTTATTGGAATATAATAATTATTCATAAATTTTATTTAATTACCACGTTTTGATACATTAAATCTTTAATTTTTAAAAATTCCACAATCACTGAATCACTACTATTTTCATAAAAATTACGTTATTCATTATGAACAAATTGTACCAAGAAAATATTAAATTATTGGTATAATTTAACCTTTTATGACATAGTATTAGTTATCATTTATTATAGGTTATCAATCAACACTTAGTAAACAAAATTATATATAAATACATTCTATATGAACTGATTGTGTAAGTAAAGAAGCTTAATATAATCTAAATTATACATAATGATGATATGTGTAAAAAATTTTAATACTATCAATATAGTTTTTACCTTCTCGAGGCAAGAATAAAATTTGCGTAAAAATTACCCTTCCTTAGATCCAAATTTATGATTTATTGTTGTTGTATTATCAGTATAGTTTATATATATATATATATATATATATATATATATATATATTACGTAGATGCACGTAACTATTAGAAGAGTTTGGAATCTCTTAAAGTGTGGTAGTAATTGAAGACCAAGATTTTGTTGATAGTGCAGGCACGTAGCAATTTCGGTGGTTTTGCATGTGATGAACAACCACAAGCGGACAAGAACAGCTCTGCAGAAATGGTCTGTAAGTAACAAAGTCAGTCAAATCTCGGCTTCTTTTGGCTCATCTCCGACAATCCTCAACCACCAAATTAATATTACCTCTGTGTTCCTAAATTCTTACTACTGAATTACGATCCTATGTATGCATCTTAAAATATACTACTCAGTACTCACTTATTTATATACTATAAAAAAACTCTAGTTAGAAGCATCCATGCTTCTACGTGTGCTTTGTCTTCTTTCCCTTCATTCGATCCATTGCATCGGTTCTCTCACCTTAGGTACCTACCTCTCTCATTCTCTTTTTTCTTTTATTCTTCCGTTTTCTTTTTCTTTTTAATAGATATACTTTTTTTGAAATTAGTTGATCTGATTAATTCAGATTTACAATCGATAAAAGTGAATTAAAATGCTCCCTATTGGAGAAAAAAAAGATTTTTAGTTTTAATTAAATCTAAGACCTCTAACTAATATAGAAAAATACCTATCTTTTCATCACCTTTTAGTGGTTAAGGAAGTAAAACGCTAGCTATTTTATTGAAATATCGGTGACAAAATTTCTGACCTCACTAATGCTACAAGATATCTCTTACTTTCTCACTCTTCACCTCTTATATATATCCACATAACTTCACTCTTTCCTTCAACTCAATCCTACCAACACAAAGAAAAAGAGAAAGCAAGACAAATCATATTCTTTGAAAAATTAAAGTTTTGGCCATGGCTTCTGCTAGTCCACTTGCAAGATTGTCAATTGAACGTAGACCCAAATTGCTTAAAGATTTTCTTCTTCAAGACGATCCATATTCTTGTTCATATAATGATATTGGGTCACACCCTCGAAAATTATGCAAGTCCACAAGTTCAAATTTTCATGGTTCAAGAATTAGGTCAAACAAAGCTTCATCTCATCAATTACTTAGAAGTCGATCATCTAGAGCTGCTACTGCTACAATTTCCGCCATTAACAAGGTCATTAACATTGTTAAGTTCTTACCCTTTGCCTCTGTCAAATCTCCTTCCATTTTTCCACGTAGCATTTCAAGAAAACTATCACGAAGAACCAACCACAAGGACAATATTAAAAAACACCAAGATGCCTCTGTAACAGTAAAAGTCAAAGACATCCTACGGTGGAAATCATTTAGAGACGTGGTAGAGGAGAAATCTACACCATATTCACCGAATAGATACACCACCACCACCACAACTAACTCAACAACCACCACCACCACCGCCACAAGCAGCAAGAGAACTAGTTGGTGCGACAGTGATTTTACTGCGGAGGATTTACCGTCATGGTGGGGTGAAAATGGTGAATTTTTGGGTGAATTAGATAATGGGATGAAGAAGGTTGGTAAAAAAAATGTATTCGAGGAAACTGTCGGTGGGTATAGCATGGGAACCACAAGAGCAATCAAAAGGGACCGTAAGGTGAATTTTTTTTGTTATTTGTTTATTGATACTATTATTGAACCATATTCTTGCATGCAACTTTGGATACCTATAGAAAAATACAAGTTTAATACTATCTTTTGTCATTTTTGGTATAGCCTTGTCAACAGGCTGACATGGTCTCGATAATGTTTTTGGCTACACTTAATCAAATACAATTAGGATAACAATATCATGACCAAATTTAAAAATTAATATCATTCCTCTTCAATGTTTTATTTTAAAATAATAATTTAACGTCGGTATTCTTTAATTTAACAGGAAGAGTTGAGCTTTGATGAGAATGAGCAACACAGCCCAGTTTCAGTTCTTGAATCTCCATTTCAAGAAGACGATGAAGAAGGAATTGCCTTCTCTTTCCACCGAAACCTTGCTAATTTGGACAGTAAGTTTCAATCTCCAATTACCTTAATGTACTTCTAGTTACCTTCATTTTGATACGCGATAGAAAATGGGACAGAAACATAGTAATATAATACTTTAAATTAGTCACCAGTAATAAATGTCACAGTTACTTTAGAGGTAACTTCTCATAACAATAATTAATTGTAGCCATAGTGTAAAATTTCTACTATCAAAAATATAATTTATTCTTAGATTACACAACTAATTTATTACAAGTTCTGATCTATTAAGAAAAAAAATTCTTCACTTCAAGAATTCATTGTTTCTCTGGCTGTTTCCACCATGTCATGTTTGTTTGGTTTATATCATGGAATATAAATCACATTAAGTAATAACAATATTATCTCATATCTATTACAGAAAGGACAAGCATGTTCATGCAAAAAATTCAACAGTTTGAGAGTCTTGCCGAAGGAAATACCAGCTTTGAAGAAGAAGAAGAAGAACAACAACAACAACAACAAGAGGAAGAAATTAGAGAAATTGAAGAAAAGGCAAAGCAATTGTTGAGCAATTTGAAAGAGACAATTAACATGGAACTCATTGAAGATTGTGAAGCAAACTATGTGGACGAGCTTCTCTTTGATTTCTTTTGGCATGAATTGTGTACAACTAGAAAGCATCAAAACAATGATGATGGTGAGAGTGATGAAAAGCTAATGAGAGAAGCAAAATGTTGGATTAATGGTGATTACAGTGGGGAATTTGAATGGGAGATTGAGGATAAAAGAGAATCCTACATAAGAGACATGGAAAGAGAAGCAAGGTGGAACAAATTTGAAGAGGAAAAACAAGAGTTGAGCTTGGATTTGGAGTTTCAAGTGTTCGACGATTTGGTTCATGAAGTCTTGGAAGATGTTTTATTCTCATAAATGTGTAGATTATATAAAATTTGAATATAGTAAAAGAGTAGACTGATGCACAAGGCATCATGCGTTCACTCACAGTTCGGGGAAGGATCACACCATGAAGGATATCATGATGTAGACAGTCTACTCTAATGCAAGCATCAATGACTGCTTTCACGGCTCAAATGCATTAGTGGCAGCTTTCACGTCTCGAATATTTGGAAAGAATTCCATGTATCATATTAACATGTGTAGAACATGTTATATATACAAGTGAATTGTAGACTAGATAGACATAGGAAACCTTTTACAATTTAACTAGTGATAGAATCTTGAATCGGGGACAGTACTATTTTCTGCTACTTATGTATAGTTCTAATGTTGTCTGGTTATAAAGCCGACGTTTTTTCGAAATTTGTAGACAACAAATGTTTCCCTCTCAATCAATGAAAGAAGAGGAAGTTTAATCAGTGATTGAACTTCTTCTTTTTCTACTTTGTACGTAATCAAAATCCCAGTATTCCTTTTTTCTATTATTTTCTATTGTGACTTCTGGCCCGGTTAGAAAACGGGCCAGAAGTAAATTGTTTTTCAAAAGCTTTTCTATAAACTAATTGCCCAGATGTTAAATAATACGTGAAAGTCTAGTTGGTAAATACTACGTGAAAGTCTATATAAATAATACATATATATATTGGTTGTTTAGGAAATTTTCTACTATATTCAATCCCAAAATCCTAATAAAGCAGCTCACTCTCTTGCTCGGTTACCTAGCTTTATCGTATGGAGCTCGTGTCACTTGGAATTCCTATCCATATTTAGCTTCTATTATTTGTTCCGCTGCTTCTGATTATTTAGAGAAAAAGGATGTTTCCTCGATGTAAATCTATCTTGACTTATCATTTGTTTTTCCGAGTCGATATACATAAAGTTACACTAATTATACGTAATTATCTATACATTATACATTGCTATTTTTTTATTTAGGAGACTTTTTAAATTAATTCTTCGTATTGGTTGCAAATAATGTTTCAAGTTGAGTAGGACTAAGACCAAATACCTGGAGTGTAAGTTCATAGGGATGACTCGGGAAGGGGAAGGGGAGGTGAGGTTGGATTCAAAAGTCATCTCTAAGAGAGAAAATTTTAAGTACCTTGGGTCTATACAAAAGTGTGGAGTTTGATGAAGGTGTCACACATCGTATTGGGGCATGGTGGATGAAATAGAGACTTGCTTCTGGTGTCTTGTGTGATAAGAAGGTTCCAGCAAAACTCAGGTGGTAAGTTCTACAGAGCAGTATTAAGGACAACTATGTTGTATGGGGCTGAATGTTGGCCAGTCAAGAGCTTCCATGTCCAGAAGATAAAAGTAGCAGAGATAAGTATATTGAGTGATGGATATGAGAGGTTCATTGGAAGGCATAAGAAGAGATAGAGGCAGGTCGAAGAAGAATTAGGTGAGATGATTAGGTAAGACTGACGCAACTTCAATTGACCGAGGACATGACCCTTGATAGGAAGGTGTGAAGATCGAAAATTATGGTAGTAAAGTAGTTAGTTTAGTGTTCTCCCTATTATATCGGTTGTATTAGCAAGTGCTTTAATATTCTCTAGCGCTCTTTCACTGCAGTCTCCTGATTATTTGGTTGTTATTGATGTTGCTTTTACATTGCTTTTCACTGTTATGCTTCTTGTTTTTCT
The DNA here is from genome assembly GCA_032618575.1 of Nicotiana noctiflora. Classification (NCBI taxonomy): domain Eukaryota; kingdom Viridiplantae; phylum Streptophyta; class Magnoliopsida; order Solanales; family Solanaceae; genus Nicotiana; species Nicotiana noctiflora. Next base: position 25,700 of record JASVEL010010046.1, read on the forward strand.
CTTCTTTAGTGTGGTGCTTATGCTTCTCTGAGTCGTGGGTATATTGGAAACAACGTCTCTAAGAAACAAGGTAGGGATAAAACTGCGTACATACTACCTTCTCCAGACCTCACTAGGGCTGCTTTATCGGGATATTTATGCTTAACGGTTTTGGATCATTAGTTATCGGCTTTTAGATGTACTAATCCGTTAGCCAACCAATAAGATATCGGGTGGTTCGGTAGCGGATTAACAATTATCGGACGATTATCGAGCAATTTATCGGCCAAATTAAAAAGAAAATAAAAATAAAATCAGTACACTCTACTTATAATCAAAGAACAGACAATTACTTCCTTCGCAAATATAAGATGACAACATTGAAATACTTGTGGCCATCGCTTAGGGTGGAGGTCTGGAGAAGATGTCTGCAAGAAATGTGAAGAAAAGTACTAACAGATCATTGTTCTTTCCTTTGATATTTTTGGATACTCCAAATGTTAGTGAAATTCAATCTAAATGATACTAATTGGTCATTGAATAAAAATCTTTGAAGGAAAGGAGGAGAGAATATACGGTGAAGTAGAAATATGGAGGAGTCGACTATGGAGGTCTGCCTTTTGCACGTCTTTTGTAACGACCCGACCGGTCGTTTTTGAAAATTATGCCCCGATCCCCAATCTAGCTATTTCCTAAGTTCATCTCTGCTATTGTAGTTCGCCGGGAGGTTCGGTTATAGAATTTGAAGCGTTTTGGGACACTTAGTCCCTAAATGAGAGCCTTATAGTTGAAAAATGGCCCGTATTTGGAATAGCATTAAGACGACCTCGGAATGGAAATTCGATGGTTCCATTAGCTCCGTTAGGTGATTTTGGGGTTGGGAGCGCATTCGGAATGTTTTTATGGAGGTCCGTAGCTCAATTAGGCTTGAAATGCCGAAGTTTGAAATTTTGGCGAATCCGAACGATAGGTGAGATTTTGATCCGGGGGTCGGAATGGAATTCCGACAATTTCTGTAGCTTCATTATGTGATTTTGGATATGTTTGCAAATTTTCAGGTCATTCGGACGACGTCATTTGGTCGGGTTTTTTTATTAAATACGTGTTTTGGAAGTTTTAGAAGAACTTAAGCTTGAATTCGATGTAATTTGATGGTATTGGCGTTGTTTGATGCATGTCGATGATTGGAACAAGTTTGTATGATGTTTTAGGAGGTGTTAGTATTTTTGGTTGAGGTTCCGGGGGCCTCGGGGTGATTTCAGATGGTTAACGGAAACTTTTGAAGTTGGAAAACTTCATAATAAGCGAAGATGTAAATGAGTGTGCACAAGACCTCACTTTAAACGATCATATCTCCCGTTATATAAAGCGTTGTGTGAGCTACAACCTATCAAATTAAAGCCCTTTGAGTCTAGTTTCCAACGTAATAAACCGTTTGTCATGTGGATGTGTATACAGAAAGGTATGACCATATTTCTGGGCACGTGTAAGTAGCACGGCCTTAGCGCGGGAGCGCTAGTAGCCCGCGCTAATGGATTATTTTCTGCCTCAACCCGCGCTAATTAGCGCGGGCGCGCTAGTAGCAGGTCCCTAAATACCCCAAGACCGGGTATAGAGAGTTCCAAAGTCATTTTTGGGGCAAGGGCTTGCTCTCTCAAGAGGAATCCGTCCTACTCTTCATTTCTATGATCCAAGGTAAGATTTTTGGAGTATTTTGAGTTGATTACTACTCCTAAACACTTATATTAACATGGATTAATCTTGAAAATCTTTATATTTTCAAGAAATTCCTTCAAGAGCTCAAAAAGGGATTTTGCAAGATTTCTTCCAAAAGGTAAATCCTACACCTTAGACTTATATATATGGATATATTATTGGAATATGAGTATGAATCAAGTATTACAACTTATGTCATGGTAATTGGAAGTCATAAATTCCCAATTTAAATACATGAACGTGGTAGGGATTTAAAGGTGTTTATTTGATGGAATTGTGTTGGTTGGGTATGAATGGATGGTCATACATGTGTATTTGGAAGTTATAAATTGGTTAGGAATGATGATGAGATGAATTGTTGGTTAATGGTGACAATTGGAAGAACCAATACTATAGTTATGAGGTGAAAATAACCATGCATACAAGGTGTTTGATAATATGCCTAAATGGCATAAGTTCTGGAATTTATGATCAATATTGGCCCTATTGAATGTTGAATTGTAGATTGAAGTTACATAACTATATTGGATCATCGTAGTATCATTAAGGGGCGAATTTCGGATATGTATGGCTAAAATCGCCATCTTTTAGAAATCGAGCTTCATCGATGTTTGTGTGATCTTGGTCATTTTTCATAATTTTTCGTATTAGCTTAGAATTTAATTGTAGAATAAATTACTTGAATTATTATTTACAATATGCAATTTATTTGGATAGAGTTGTGCCACTCGGAGTCAGATACTCGTGGCAACGGAGTCGTTTCTTAGCGGTTTTGTACAGAAATTGAGGTAAGTGGCTTGTCTAGCTTTGTGTGAGGGAACCTTTACCCCTAGGATGTTATGTGATAGTTTAAATGTCTTGTACGCGAGGTGACGGGCGTGTACATGCGCTAGTTTTTGTAACTCACTTTACTTGAATTGTCCAATTCGTGATATTCCTGTTCTTAGTTTATTAAGTTGTGATATTTACCTGGTATTCATTAGGGAAGCATGATTAGGTAGAATTTATCTCTCTAATTGCCTAACTGTCCTACTTGAACTTCTTGATAATTGTTGGCACTAGTCCTCAGTGAAGTTGTAGTAAAGCATATTATGTTTTCTGTGTGCGTTTTCTTTAATTGTGGTGTTGGTGGACTGCGGTTTCAATTCCCGGAGATCCCAGGGCTGTGGGTTCGATTGCCAGAGACCCGGATTGCTATTATTTGTGGACTGCGGGTTCAATTTCCGGAGATCCAAGGGCTGCGGGTTCGATTCCCGAAGACCCGGAGTTTATTGATATATTATTGGTAGGGACTGCGGGTTCAATTCCCGGAGATCCTGAGTTATTGGTAGGGACTGCGGGTTCAATTCCCGGAGATCCTGAGTTATTGGTAGGGACTGCGGGTTCAATTCCCGGAGATCCTGAGTTATTGGTAGGGACTGCGGGTTCAATTCCCGGAGATCCTGAGTTATTGGTAGGGACTGCGGGTTCAATTCCCGGAGATCCTGAGTTATTGGTAGGGACTGTGGGTTCAATTCCCGGAGATCCTGAGTTATTGATTGAGTTTGTTACTTGCTGTTATTTAATTGTAGACGGTTGCAGTAATCACTTTATTGTTGTTATTTTGGGAATTATTATCATTTAAACTGCTTAATATTGTTAATATCATAATGTTATTGTTTCTCTCAGTAGGGCCCTGACCTTCCTCGTGACTACTCCATCGAGGTTAGGCTTGGCACTTACTGAATACCGCCGTGGTGTACTCATACTACTCTTCTGCACACTTTTGTTGTGTAGATCCAGGTACATCAGGACAAGCTCATATCAGGTGATTCAACAGCGCTTGGGGAGACCTCGAGGTATGATCTGCTACATCCGCGGATCCGGAGGCCTTCCTTCTATTCTATTAGTGCTAGCAGATGTTTTCCTTCATTCCGTTGTTAGATACTCTTTACGCATAGAGCTACAGTTGTATGTTCTCTTTTAGTCTGTGTTACCCGTAGGATTCCGGATTCTTGGTGGTGTTTTATATAGTGTATTTGACGGGTGTATGTGCCAAGCGGCACGTATTACATCCCCTTTTTTTCTTATTTTCCGCTAATTCTTATTAAATATTCATAAACTAGTATATTCCGTAACGTGTTAGGCTTACCTAGTCATGGGGACTGGGTGCCATCACGACATGTTCATGATTGGTGAACTAGGGTCGTGACAAGTTGGTATCAGAGCTCTAGGTTCGTAGGAGTCACGGGACACAGACCGGTTACTTAGATTCTCGCTGATCGATATGGAGACGTCTGTATTTATCTACGAGGGGCTATGTAACTGTTTAGGAAACTCTTCAATTCTTTGAATTCCTTATCGTGCGCCATTTATTCAGTTAGGGCCTATGTCATATGTTCTTTTGCATCCACTCGTGTATTGAAATTGTGCACTCGGTATCAAGTATGCGCCGACGGTTCGTGATGCTGTAGAGGGATTTCAAGGGAGTCAAGAATTTACTCAACCATTGTTACCGCGTGTCATCCATATCGATAATGCAAGAGAATTGAGAGATCTTCAATTGTGCACATGGGGGTGCACTAGATTCCGACATTCGATTAATAAGTACGGTCTTGAGAAAGTTTACTTAACTACCAAATCGTCACAACAATTGTAAAATCACAAGGTGGATATAGATCTAAAGATAGTTGGTGGTAATAAAGACTATATGGTTCACATGAGATATCTATTTAGCGAAGGATTCGGACATCAGAGATACTGGTGGGAAATGAGTTTAACTGTCTTAAGAAGGACATGTACCAAACGAATGTCTTTGGCTTGTCTTATGATGAAAACGTACGAATGTTAAAGGCTAGTATGATGGATTAGCAAGATGTATCTTAAGGCTTCGTGTCAAGTGAAAGGATTTCACTATCAACGATCTAATTATAGGTCATGTGTCATATCAGATTTGGCATGCGGTGTATTTAGGTGCTATTCAACAAAAAGTTCTTGAAAACTTGCGGATGGCCAAGAGTTGAGGCTCGTATGGTATGATGTTGGGACTTTGGATGTTCCTGTGTCCCTAATAAACTCTACATTTTATTATCAGCAGGGAAATATTCGACAAAGGCTACATTGTGCGTCGTAGGCGTGTGAGAATCATAGTATGTTTTAAGATATCGTTGGTAGAGAATGCTCGGTGCATGGAGCGAGAAAATGTTTAGTTGTATTGGGATGAGGTCATACCCTATGGTGTTAGGGTACTAATAGAGCACATGTGGTTATATTCGTTGGATCAAGTGAGTTGCATTTGAATAATAGTAAATGACTTGAGAGAATGGTTCTAATGTGTTCGAGAGTCGTGTAATAGTGGCTTTGGGCTAAGTGGGAGAGTCCTACCGCTTAAGATTGGGTCGCATGGTTAATTACCTGTGTGAATTTCTGGATACTAGCGTATTATTGTGTTATTGTAGCCACGAAAAAAAGGGCCATGCGTGGTAATTTCAGTATATGAATTGTTGAATGCATGTTATGGTTAGCCTTATTGGCTCGTGTTCAAACTTGAGGAAAGACTCGTGATTTATGCCTCGTATAGGTGCAGGCTTTGCGAGAAGTAGTTCCGCTGGGGGCTTTATCGAGAGGGTATTCATATGTTACAAAATTTAGTAGAGTTGGTTGCGTATTGGGGCAAGTCAGGGCTGGATGGCTCTCAATAGCGGTCCTAGTGAATTCAAGAGGTAAAGTGTGGTGCCTGATAATTCCGAGTCTATAAGTACAGTTGAGGCTCAAGCTTTTGAAGCAACTTATGAAGAAAGGCACAAAACGATCTATGATGTTTTGACTTGTGGTGTAGTATTTGAGAGACATGAAATGGTTGTCGTTCTTGAGATAGCATGGCCTCATGATTTAAGGTCACTCGGGGTAAGTGCGGTTGGAATAAGTTAGGTATTGAAGGAAGATCTTAACATTTCTAAGGCAATCAAGGATAACCTGGAAGGAAGTAGATTGATCAGCCATAGTTGAGTTGGCGCATTGGTGTCAATGATTGATTCTTGCAACGTGATCGAGTTATGCATGTGATTTGTGGCGGTGCATTTGAGACTTGTCGGCCGCAGTGATTGATGTAATTCTGAAGTATTCTTCTGTTAAGGGCATGTTATGAGTAGGTAGTGTCACACCTCCCTTTTTACTACCCCACTTTTAGGGAAATAAGCATATAAATACGCTCGTAGGGTATACCCCGACGCTCAAATATCCGAAACGGATAAAATAACGTAAGGGAAGGAGTTTTTCCAATTAAAGGACAATCGGTTCGGGATTTTATTGAGATTAATCAGAGTCGCCACTTGGGAAAGATAATGGTGTCCCAAGTCACCGGTTAATCCCGAATCCGAGGAATTTGACTCTTAAAAATGTCCGCGAAGCAAAGATCCGGATAAGGAACTCTGTTAACCCGGGAGAAGGTGTTAGGCGTTCCCGGGTTCCGTGGTTTTAGCACGGTCGCTCAATTGTCGTTCTCGACTCTTGTTTGACTCAACATAGAATTTAACAACATATAGCGTCTTTTACTTTAAGTATTATTTTTTATGGAATTTGCGACATTGCGAAAACACGCCTCGAGTCATACCGCAACCAGTACGCCTATGACTTTTGGTGTATTTCAGCTTTGCCGAGATTTGGATTTGAGTCGCACCAAGTGCACACTCGTTCAATGGAAAGTACATTAAAATCGTGCCCTAAATAACGTCTATCGGCTTTTAACTTTAGGGAGAGGCTATGGAATTCGCTATTAGCCTCTCCGGATCTACTATGTTATCTTATTACTAAATGGGGGCCCCGGTGTTTGTTATCGGGCGAGGCTCGTCCCAATTTTCATTAAAGGATTCAATACTAGTATTTGCTATATTTTCTATATCTGTTTTTTCCTTAATCGTATTTTTATTCCAAGAATTCCAGGCCCATAAAGTTTGTCATAGCTCTTGTTTTGGAGCCTGGGCTTCTACATTCATGCTTAAACGAATATACATTCTGCCCAGGCCTCAAGGGCCCAGACAGTCTTCAAGCTTAATTTGGAAAGCCCAATCAGTTTCACTCTAATGTTCAGGCCCATGTTGTGTACTAGGCCCAAACCAATTGATAGTAATAAGAGCAGGAATTGAAAGCGTAAATGCACAGTACAATTTATACACATGATTAAGAAATGAAATCAAATGTTTTTATTAATCAGATAGGGAAAAGTCGATACACAGAACACTGACTCTAACTAAAATATCTCTATACATGAAGGCTTAATGAACTAGTTATCTTCGATTCTGGCCTTCACTAATGAAATTACATGGTTATTTTGTTTGTTTACTAATTGAGAGACTGTGAAGCTAACTATATGTAAAGATAAAAAAAAAACTATTTAGAAGGTAAGATGGGTGATTTACGACTATATTGCTATTCTACTGATTTCACTATGAATTAAGCCTTTACAGCGTTGTTAACTCAGTTACGCTTGACTTGAACTAATGTTTTTCTTCTTTAAAACTCAATCATGTTAAAGTGGAAGTCCACATTATATGATTATCTACGTGATTGTGGCCTATGAGACTGTTGTGAAGGGCAGTTGACGACTTACACCATAATTAGCTAACTTTATATTTTAAAGTTTACCTATTCAACTAAGTGATATACTACTATGACTACACTACTATTATACTACTACTAATATGCTAGCTATTACATCCTTTGTGTTTGGTTTTTGTCCTTTCAGTTACTACGTACTATGATAAAAAAACAAACTACAAAATGACAGGTAAATTAAAGCAGAATCTTCATGTTATTACATCAGGAATCATCATTACAGCTTCATTTCGAACAAAATGGTACCTGGATCAGCAAAAGGAAGCCGATGAGTTCTAAGGGAAGGTAAGAGAAAGTAATCAGCAAGGATTCTGCAACAATGTAACAGTAGAGGATTGGATAGCAATGAACCAAATAACACAGCAACAGCAGGTATGAATCAGCAAAGCAACAGAAAACCCAATCCAAACTCGAGCAGAATAACCCAGCAAATCAATAGAAATCAGCAAGTTCTAACTCGAAAATTCCAGAAAATCCTATTGCTCTATTGCTATATTTTAACTCTGAAGCTTTGTATTCAATAAAACCAGCCTAGATGTATTTCAGATTCCCCAAATTTTCGAACCCCTTTCAGCCCCTTTTTAAGGTGTATTTATAGCTAGGCCAAGGGCTGAAACTTGGGGAGAAAGTTATGGGATTAATCCCACTTCTCCCCCTCTAAAATTTATGAAATATACACTTAAACCCCCAATTCAGTTAGCAGAAACCCTTCCAGCATGTGCTGGAAGGTTCTAAAGATTCCTTTTTGTGGGTTTTTACCAATGCAGCCCTAAGGGTTTGGGATTTTTACAGATATCCCATTTTAGGGAGACCATTATACCCTTAAATCTCTGCAAAATTGCATAAATCAGGGGTACAAATGACTCATTTACCCTCTTATGTTTCAACCTATTCACTGTTTTACCAAATTAGTTTCCAATTATGCCGTGAATGCCACTGCTGATTTACCTGACTGCCTAGGTCAAGTTTCAGCTTCTTTGGGACTTATTTAACTAATAGCCAGTCCTTGCATTGGTATTTAAGGGCTGGCCAGTTCTACTTTAAAGAATTATTTCAAATCTAGCCTCTTTTAATTAGTTCCAGTTAATTAAGACCAAATTATTTCAATTTAAAACTAATTGCAGGACTAGCCTGCTTTATTATTGAAATTAAACTATCTAAAAGCTAGCCAGTCTAAAGTTGAGACTTAGCTTGGGTATTAAACCCAATTACTGAACAATTGGGCCCAAAACCTTTGCAGGTTTGGCCCTTTTAATGTTCAGGGCTCAAAAGAAAGCCTGGGCCAGTCTGCATTTGCATACTTAGCCACTTTGCACAACCAGCCCCTTTTTAAGGTGGACTGTGTGTTAGGGCCTTATAGAATTGATCAACCTTTTGCAAGGTTGACCACTCTTAGGCCGATTATTGCTTAATAACCTACTTTTGTGACTTTAAGGTCAATTAAACTAATTGCAGGACTAACCTGCTTAATTAAAGCACTTAAACCTATTTAACTAATGGCCAGTCTCAAATTAAGACTTAGCCTGGGCAGTTGAAGCCCAATTACTGAACATAGGTATGGGCTAAGGTCTTTGCAGACCTAGCCACCTAGAATTCAGGGCTCAAACAGAGCCTGGGCAAGTCTGCCTTTGCAGACTTAGCCAGTTATTACACAACTAGCCAACTTTTAAGTGTTGGTCAGTGTGAGGGACCTAACAGAGTAAGTCAATTGCAAAATTGACCACTCTGATCACTTATTTAACTTGTGACCTATTTTGTGATTTTCAGCTTTAAACCTATCTCAAAACTAATTACTTTATGAAACCTAGCACTAACATCTATAACCAATTCACCTAAGCATGAAGGTATTAACAGAGTTCATACCAACATAGAACTATTGCAAGCTTAGCCATTTCAACATACAATTGCACATATAACCACATGAAGCCAAATATTGTTCATTAATCAATTAAAACTCAGAAGAGGGGTTTGATAATGTTGAATCTCAACTAATCAACTCACATAACTTAAATTCATGTAGCAAAATGTCAATTAACATCAATCAGGCTTAGTCACTATCATTTCATGCCAGATGACATACTGAAAAACCCCAGAACACTTAGAATTCATGGGCATAAACACATAGACACTAAATTCTCACAAAACAGTCCAGAAGAAGTGAAGCATGACTTATATCAGACATGAGAACCAACTACTGACCCTAGGATCAAACTAAATCATGTAAAGAAGATAGAACAGTAAGGGCATTGAGTTAATAGAAGAGACTCTAATCGGGGTCAAACAGCTAAGCTAATCATGAAGAGAAACAGAAGAGAAACACAGTCAGACTATGGGAAACTTAACATACTAAGAATCACAGTACACAGAAGATGAAGAGAAAAGGTGAATCAAAATAGGTCTTTTAACTCAGAGAAACAGAACATGATCAAAACAACAAAAGAAAACATGAGAATGAACAAGATGAAAAAACCTAGTACTAACATGCTCAGAAGAACAGGCTAAAAGACAAGGATATACAGGGCATATTAAAACAAAAGAAGATAAACAAAAGAAAAGAAACAGAAGATCAACAAGAACAATCTAAAATTATCATGCGAAAACAAAAATCAGAGAAGACAAAACAAAAACATGCAAGAAAACATAGACAAATCCTAATAAGCTAAAGAAAATAGAAAGGGCGGGGTACTTAGCTCACAGGGCCGGTCCCCTGAGCTTCCTATTCCCTTTCTTTTCTTATTCTCTCTCGGACCTCTTCAGACCCTTTTCCATGTTTCTTTTTCCTTATTCTCTTTTTTTTGTTTTTCTTTTTCTGGTTTTTATTTTACGCTCAAAGACGAAACCTTTTGGGGTTTTTAGTTGCAGAGGGATGTTTGGAAGGGTAAAAGAACGGGTCTTGAACATGCTTGGGTTTTGAAGTCGCCGGAGTTAGGTTTCCGGCGACACCTTTTGGATATTCGAAGAGCTCCGAAGAGATTCGAAGGAGGCGAGTGGTGTGGTTGTGTAGATCAGACCAAGACGGTCTTTTTGGCGTTGGTTTGGAGGTGAGATTCATACTTTGGTGGTCACCGGTGGTGAGTTCCGGTGACCGGAAAGTCAAGAACAAGGTCTGTTTTAGGGTTTCAGGTGTTTTGAGGCGAGGATGATGATGAAGAAAAGAAGGGGGTGAAAGAGGTGGCCGGAGACCACCGTGGAAGGTGGTGGCCTCCATGGACGGCGAGGGTTGCAGACGGGGTGAAGGAGAAGACGAGGGAGGGATGAAGAAGAAGGTTGAAGCGGCTAGGGTTAATTGGGTTACAAATGGCTTGGTCTCTTCAGACCAAAGCCTTATATAGTCGGGGGGTTTGAGGAGATCCGGGCCGTTGATTTGATGAAGATCAACGGCTCTTATTGGCATTACTAAAACGACGCCGTTTGGGTGCTTATGAGACCTAGACCTTCGACCCTTGGATCAAATCAAACGGACGGCTCAGATCGAATCTCTCATAATTTATTAACTAATTAACTCCGCTAATTGTCTTAGCCGTTGGATATAGCAAGATGAACGGCTGAGATTAATAGCTTCTTAATGAACTGGACCCATTTCTTAGGGCTAAAGGACTGGGCCGGCAATTTGAATCACATTTGGCCCAGTCTTATTATATCACCTATTTTTTTTTTGTATTTTTCTGTTTTTTTTTTAATTATTAAGACACCACTTTTTTTTTCTTTTTCTTTTATGAGTATTATAAAAACTTAATTTCCTACTTATTCTAATTATCTAATATTTTTTGCAATTTTTCTACTATTTTTTTCCTAATTTCTACTACTTAACACTATTTTTGTCATTTTTCTTAAAATCTAACTAATTAAACAAAGTAATTAACTAGCCTAATTTTTTTTGATTTTTCTAATTTTACTTATTCAAACACACAAAATATAGCTAATTTCAAACAAAGCAAGTAATTGCACTCAAAAACATATTTATTTTAATTTTGGAATTATTTACCCGGTGCAAAAATCATGTGCTCACAGCTGCCCCTCTTTGCTCGGGAACACGAAGAGTTTCAGTGCAAAGACAAGTGAGCGGTAATGAGAGATTTTTGCACATCGGCATATTCCGTGAAAGCATTTTTGAAAACCTTTTGACCGCACCCTGCTTTAGAGGTTGCCTACATATCCTGGGCTAAACAGGAATCAGGTCAGTGTAGTTCGGGAAGGTCTGGCAGTTTTAAAAACTACCAGACTCACTGTTGCATTGACACTGTTGAGACCTGCTGACTTACTCCTTATTACACCGGGGGGGGGGGGAAATGTAAAATGAAGAAGCTATTCTAAGCTATGATCCTACAACTACAATTATTCCTAATCTAGCTTTTGCTCTTCTTCCCTTTCCGGTGATGCAGACTCTCTTTCTTTTTGTTGATTTTCTTTGATGCTGACTCTCTTTTTTGTTGATTTTCTTTTCTTGTTTTTTCTTGTTTTCCCCTTTTTTTGATTTTCAATGGTATTTCTTGCCCTCGAGTTGAAACCTGCTCAAAACAAAACAACAAACTACTTTTTTTCTTTTTCTGCCCCAGTGTGGGCTTTTAGCTATATAAACCATGATGTGCATAAATGTATTCCCGTATTTGAAGGTGGGCACCTAACAGAATTTAAACGTGCAATGCGATGCAGAAAAATATTCCCGTATTCGAAGGTGGGCACCTAATAGAATTTAAACGTGCAATGCGATGCAGAAAAATATTCCCGTATTCGAAGGTGGGCACCTAACGAAATTAAACGTGCAATGTGATGCGGAAAAATATTCCCGTATCCGAAGGTGGGCACCTAACGAAATTAAACGTGCAATGCAATGCGAGAAAAGTATTCCGTATTCGAAGGTGGGCACCTAACGAAATTAAACGTGCAATGCGATGCAGGAAAGTATTCCCGTATTTGAAGGTGGGCGCCTAACGAAATTAAACGTGCAATGCGATGCAGAAAAGTATTCCCGTATTTGAAGGTGGGCGGCTAACAGAAATTAAACGTGCAATGCGATACAGAAAATATTCCCGCAGCCTGAGGACTGGGGAGTGGATTTTCAAGGATGCTACCTTCCTCTTTTTGGTATTTTCTTTTACCAATTATCCCTTGCCTGTGAATTTCTCCACTTATTGGCAAACTTTCCCTTTTTGCGTTTTCTATTTTTCCACATTGGCCACATTCACTTTAAAGTGATGAGTGACAATTTGTTCCTGCATGAAACAAAATTTTATAGATATAAACTACTGGCAACTGGCATCTGCCGTCCCTGCTTCTTATTGCTTTCTTCTTTCTTGCTTTTCTCATGCTGTGTAACTTTCAACTGCTTATCCCTTGCAGACTCCTTTTGTATTTTCTCACTTTTTGCATTTTTGTTTTGCTTTCTTTTCCTTTGGCCATGTTTGCCGAGCTTCCTTATTTCCTTCCCAACTCTTCCTTCTTTCTGACCCAGTGTTGTTTCAGCTTTCGTTATCAGGAGTTGGTAGTTAGCTCGGCGCCTAACGAAATTAAACGTGCAATGCAAATGCCGAAATATATTCCCGTATTTGAAGGTGGGCACCTAACGGAAATTAAACGTGCAATGCGATGCAGAAAAATATTCCCGTATTTGAAGGTGGGCACCTAACGGAAATTAAACGTGCAATGCGATGCAGAAAATATTCCCGTATTTGAAGGTGGGCACCTAAGAGAAATTAAACGTGCAATGCGATGCAGAAAAATATTCCCGTATTTGAAGGTGAGCACCTAACAGAAATTAAATGTGCAATGCGATGCAGAAAATATTCCCGTATTCGAAGGTGGGCACCTAACAGAAATTAAACATGCAATGCAATGCAGAAAAGAATTCCCGTATTTGAAGGTGGGCGCCTAACAGAAATTAAACGTGCAATGAAATGCAGAAAAGTATTCCCTTAGTTTTTTCATCATATTTCCGCTTTTGAGCCTTTATACCTTTCTTTCTTAACCCATCCAAAAGGCAAACTTTCCAGTAGTTACACGAACAAGATGAATCAACAGTTATGGCTTTGACGAAAGCGGAAATATGATGAAAAAATCACACTGGCTACTGACTGAACTTTGAAACGAAGACCTCGACGGAAATGGGAGCTTAAACGTGAGCAGAAATCTGAACGCAACCTCGAACAGATTACGACGAAGAACCAACCGAAACAATAGTAGAGACTCAATCGAAAAAATCGTGACTCGCCGAAAGGTTTGAACCAAACCAGAGACACAAAACTATCGACCTCCTTGACAGTAATGGATGCTTTGGAGCTGTCTTGGAGGCTAGCTGGACGTCGCTGGTCGGAGACGAAGCAGCAGTGAACTGCTGCGTCAATGGCGTGACGGAGACGTGCTTCCGGGTGGTCGTTTGGCAGCAAAAATTGGTGGTATCGTGGGGTTCGTTTGGTTGACGAATGGGGAAGGCTGGTGACGGGGTGGAGCTGGCATGCGACGGAGCTTCTTGGTTGATCGTCTTCTTCAGCAATGAAGAAGACGATGAACAGTAGCCTATTGTATGTATTGGTTTTCCTCTTCCTAAAAACGAAATAACTGTAGTATCTTTTCTTTTCTTTTTCTCTGTTCCTCCCAGCCCCTCTCTCCCGTTTTTTGCCTTCTTATTTTAACAACTTGCTGGCACTATCTTTTACATCCTTTTCGAGTGTATTTCTTTTTAGCTTTTCAGACTAAGACCCATGTTATTCTCTGCAGAACCATTACTGAATGTCTTTTCCTTTTTTTTGTTTTTATTCTCTTTTTATTTTTTTAATCATTCTCCCATCCCTCTCCCTTAGTGTGGTGTCGGGTTATTACGGGCTATGTCCAAAAATTATAAAACCGGGTAGTTTGAACCCGAATATTATTCTTCGCCCGGAATCGAGAATGGCATTATTTAATTAATCCTAGGTAACCAAAATAACTATAATACTCATAATTAAAATAAAACTATTTTTTTTTATTTTTCAAGTTTAAAATAACTACAAAATATTAATGAAACTATTTTTTTATTATTTTCGTTTTTATAAAAAGATAAAAATATAAAGTACTATTGTTATATTTTTCAAATTTAAAATGACTACGAAACATTAATAAAACTATATTTTGTTATTTTTCATTTTAAGGTAAAAATAAAGTAAAAGAGTCAAAATTAGCTAAGATAGTTGTATTAGGACTAAATTAAATATTTTACGCTAAAAATATAAAAATCTCGGGGAGGGTCAAAAATCACGCGTTTACAGCTGCCCCTCTTTGACTAAAAACACAAAGAGTTTTCAAACAAAGAACGACTAGACAAGTGTTTTTGACCCGACCCTTATTCGGAGGGACTAGACTAAAGAAGAGGAATGTGACCGAGCCCTTGTATCTGAGCTGCCTACATATCCTTGGCTATAAAGGAATCAGGCCACGTGTAGTTCGAAAGTGAGTGAGGAAGGGGTATACCGAGGTGGAGAGCCAGTCGAGGTGTCGTTCCGTCGAGGTTCCGTTCCATCGAAGTTCCGGTCCGTGGTCCTGCTATTACATCAAAACATGAGAAAGACTAACTAAGCCTATCAGCTACTAGTTACAAAATTCATATCTATAAGTCTTCTGAAGCTTGATCTTGAGTATTGGTTGGTGCTTCGTGCGGACTCTAAATTTGAACCTTGATACTTGCTAGTTGTAGGTACTAGTTCAATCTTCTTCAGCTTTCTGGATCTGAACCAGGTATGCAGTGCTTGTGACCTCGGCCATGTCTTGAGCACACCACATCTTTCATCAACTTCTACGCTTGGATTAACTCTTTGCCTTTTTTTTCATTGTGACTAACTTCTGTTGATCATCTCGGACTGTTGACTCGCATTCTGGTCGCAAGCTTCTTTTGTTGCTAACTTGCATTGCACTCCAAAGTGAATTCCCGGACTTGTGATCTTCGAGCTATTCTCCTTCGAAGTCTGAATCTATCTTTTCTGATCCTTGTCGCCTTCCTTCTGATTCATGCTGGGGATTTTCATTACACTCTGTCACATTTCGATTGTTCACCATCCTTATCAAATCTTGGAAACTGAGACGCCGTTCTGCTTTTCTAGCGGACTTCTGACTTTAACGACAAACTCTAATCATAAATTGCCATTCCCTTCTTCAAGCGGGCACCTGACTTCAACAACAAACTTCGAATATAAATTGCCATTCCATTCTTCAAGTGGGCACCTGATTACCAAAACTTGAAATGTATGGATCGAATGATTACCATCTCAGGAGAAAAAATTCATCTGACTAAGATTTTGACGCTAGGAGATAATTCCTCAGACTAGGTCTAAATTGTTGTGATCTCAGGAGAAAGATTCATCGGACTAAGATTTCGACGCTAGGAGATAATTCCTCAGACTAGGTCTAAATTGTTGTGATCTCAGGAGAAAGATTCATCGGACTGAGATTTTGATATCTTAGGAGAAAGATTCATCGGACTAAGATTTTGATGTCTTAGGAGAAAGATTCATCAGACTAAGATTTTGATATCTTATGAGAAAGATTCATCGGACTAAGATTTTGATGTCTTAGGAGAAAGATTCATCAGACTAAGATTTTGACGCTAGGAGATAATTCCTCAGACTAGGTCTAAATTGATGCCTTACTTAAAATCTTCCAATTGTTAAATTATCTTTAACTATAACTTCAAAAACTAAATCGCCACTCCATTCTTCAGGCGGGCTCCCTGACTTCAACTACAACTCAAAACTAAATCGCCACTCCATTCTTCAGGCGGGCTCCCTGACTTCAACTACCACTTCAAAATAAATCGCCACTCCATTCTTCAGGCGGGCTCCCTGACTTCAACTATAACTCAAAATAAATCGCCACTCCGTTCTTCAGGCGGGCTCCCTGACTTCAGCTACAACTTCAAAATAAATTGCCACTCCATTCTTCAGGCGGGCTCCCTGACTTCAACTATAACTTCAAAACTAAATCGCCACTCCATTCTTCAGGCGGGCTCCCTGACTTCAACTACCACTTCAAAATAAATCGCCACTCCATTCTTCAGGCGGGCTCCCTGACTTCAACTATAACTCAAAATGAATCGCCACTCCGTTCTTCAGGCGGGCTCCCTGACTTCAGAGCTACAACTTCAAAATAAATTGCCACTCCATTCTTCAGGCGGGCTCCCTGACTTCAACTACAACTTCAAAATAAATCGCCACTCCATTCTTCAGGCGGGCTTCCTGACTTCAACTACAACTTCAAAATAAATCGCCACTCCATTCTTCAGGCGGGCTCCCTGACTTCAACTACAACTTCAAAATAAATCGCCACTCCATTCTTCAGGCAGGCTCCCTGACTTCAACTACGACTCACTAATTTCATCTCATCCTTATCGCCTTCCTTTGTTTCTTGTACCATTTTCTTCTTCCTGCATCGTCTCTTGGGCCATCCTTTCTTCTGAATTACCCTGTTTCGGAATTGCTTTCCTCCTGGGTCATGTTATTTTCTCTTGACTGCTGGGGACATCTTTGAATTGATTACTTACCTGCCGGGGATAATGCTGCTGGGGAAATCTTCTTTATTTCCTCCTTTTCTACTTCCTTCAAAAACCTTTATTCCAAAATCGCTGGGGATTGAAATGTCATCAGCTGGGGATTACCCTGTTCGGGGATCCCTTTTCCTTCTTCCTCTTTCCAAAACTCCTTCGGGGCTCGTGCTTCGCTCCCTTGAAAAACTTGTAGGATATAATGCTGCCGGGAAAATCTCGAAATCAGTGTTTCATTTTTTCGAGAACTGCTGGGGATGATACCGGCCTCTTGCCTTTCTGAACGCAAGCTTCCTCGTTTTGTCCTGTCTGCTGGGGGTATAATTTCCTCTATCACAACTTGTTGTTTTCTTTCTTTCAAAGCTGCTGGGGATAACCGGGTTCAAAGATCATTTCCTCGCGTTATCTGGCTTCTTTCCCCAACCGGGTATTTGGTTTCGAGAAAATTTTCGCAATGGGAGAAAATTTTCTGCCCCAGTTTGAGAATCTTCTTCGTGGCATGCTTTTCTGCCAACAACCCCTCTTCTTCCTGTTTCAAATCAAAGAAAAATTAGTTAGTTTTAAAATGTGGTGGCTGGTTGTGGTGCTCCTGTTGGGGATGGTTCTCCTCTTCTTTCCCTGCTCTGCGTTTCATTGTCAGACCCTGTCGGGGATGTTATCATTTGATGATATTCATGCTGGGGATAGTTTTCTCCTTTCTTGCTTCCCCGCCTTCCTTAACGACTCTTTATTCGCGAACCTTTCCACGTGGTTTTCCACTGACCACCCGAATTCCTATAATAGTGACCCTTCGTGAAGACCTTGCATGTTTTACTGGTGAACCATTTTCTTTGTTCACCCTTGTCATTGAAAATACCTTTCTGCTGGGGATATCTCCTTTCTTGCTTCCCCGCCTTCCTTGACGACTCTTTATTCGCGAACCTTTCCACGTGGTTTTCCACCGACCACCCGAATTCCTATAATAGTGACCCTTCGTGAAGACCTTGCATGTTTTACTGGTGAACCATTTTCTTTATTCACCCGTGTCACTGAAAATACCTTTCTGCTGGGGATATCTAAAGAACGTGCATTTCCCGACCTTTGAGTCTCATTGGCCTTGGCCTCGAGGTCATTAACCTTCATTGAGATATCCTTTTCACACCGATCCACCCCTTTGTCGATTTCCTATTGCTGGGGAATATCCTTCTAGGACACCGGCTTTGCGCTTAATCCCTCCTCACTTATACCACTTGGGTGTACCAATCAAATTCCGTCTTGCATAATTGGAAAGCTGATGGAAAATTTTGAAGTCATTTCTTACAAACAGACTCTATTGGGGAATTTTTCTGAAAGGAGAAAGATAAAAGGAAACAGAATAAAAGACAAAAAACGAGGATGACTCTCTAAAAAGAAAAATTATAAAATAACCCTATCAAACGTGGATACCAACTCTAATGGACATGACATGCACATATAGCCTACCATCCGTCGTTAAACCGCATTTTGTAATCTTCTCCTGGGGCTTTCCTATCTCATTTCCAACCTTCGTTCGACTTGTAGTGCCCGAGGGGTTTTCACTACCAAGCCTCTCTCATTTCGGTTTTCTCTCAGCTTTCATCGCCTTATGGTGCCTGTGAAGGTTTTCACCGCTAAGACTCTCTCATTTGTGTTAATTTTCCGCTGGGGATTGGGGGTGCTACTGCTAAGATTCTCTCATATTTCTTCTGCTACAGATCCGAGTCTTTTTCGATGGGAATCAGAGTGTTATGTTCTGATAAGACTTCTCTCATTTGCCCGACTTGGCCTCTTTTAAAGATTGGTCAAAAGGTCTTTCTTTGGACCGTAATGTGGATTTGGATAAGGCTAGAAAGAAATGGTATTAAAGGCTCGAAACAAAACAAAATGGGTTCAAAATTACAACATTCGGAGTCTACATCTTCCTTTATAAACACAACTTTTATTGCCCCAGTTTCTAGCTTGGGGATTTTTATTTCTTTATTTACACTATGACCGAGCTGTGAAGCGCCTACGTATCCTCCTTGAGGAATCAAGTCAAACGTAGTTCCCAATTCCTCTTTTTCAAGTTTCTTTTTTTTTCAGACATTTTTCTTTTTCTTTTCTTTATCTCTTTTTGTTGTTTTCATTTTCTTTACTTTTTTCTTTATCCCTTTCTTCTCTTGCCTTTCAAACTTGTGTTTCTAGTTTTTGCAACTAATTCCGAAGGAGGGGTATGAAAGAATTTAAAGTAAGCTCAAAGGGTTGACAATGGATAAAGTGTTTGGATAGCAGAACACAAATGCCTTCGTCATTCCAATCTTCAAAACATGCCAAGCATAAACAACACAATTAATATTCGTCATATCCTTAAAGCATTGTTGGGCGACACTCTCATTTTCATTATTATGAACGACCCCATGTCAATTTTGGCAGCTTGCCTTTAACGGTTTTCTTTTACTTGCCCGAGTTTCTCATGACTCGGGTTTCGAATAATCTCAAACCGTTCTTACTTCATTTAAATATCTCGATCACCTCCCAATGGTTTTGTGATTAACTTTTAAGATCGGGCCAGAACTATGCGCGCACGTCATGTCACTAGAGCTAGCAGAAAAAGAACTATAGGAAGGAGAGGACTAAATAACAGAAAATGTCTAGAAATAATATAAAATAGGTCATTGCATTAACCGATAAAACAACGACTCGAACAACAAAACTGGGGTACAATACTTAGAACGAACATAGACCCCTTTAGATGAGACACTATGATCAAAAGAAAAATACAAGGATAAAAGGTTTGAGCCACAAAACAACATTCGGATTACCATTCTGAAATAACTCGGACAAATAGAAATGACAACAAAATAAGCCACCACAAATGACTCTCCAATTGATAAGCTTGACATTTAGCCACGAATTTGATTATCAGAACCACTAGGGCCTTCTCTCATTTCAGTCGGCAAATTCCCGAGTGGATTCTCATATTCCGTGTCACCAGGCATCACCGCCAAAAAGTGTGTATCATCAGGTGCGGGTAACGAATTCAGCGCGATATTCCGGGTGTCACTATTATGAATCACAATCAATCTTTCTTGGATCATCCTTTCTATTTCCCTTTTCAAATCCCGACAACTTTCCATGTTGTGCCCCTGGGCATGGGAATGGTATTCACACCTTTTAGATGGGTCAAATCTCCTTGCACGTGGGTCCACATGATTTGGAGGGATGGGTGCAATCATGTCCTGTTGCTTTAACTTCTCAAATAAGCTTTCATAGGAAACTCCTATTTAGGGGTGGGCATCGGTCGGTTCGGCTCGGTTTTG
This sequence comes from Nicotiana noctiflora, assembly GCA_032618575.1. NCBI lineage: Eukaryota > Viridiplantae > Streptophyta > Magnoliopsida > Solanales > Solanaceae > Nicotiana > Nicotiana noctiflora. The sequence continues at coordinate 45,788 of JASVEL010010046.1, forward strand.
TAGAATTTCGGTTCGGTTTATTCGGTTTTCGGTTTGTAATTTTAATAACCAAATCAAACCAAAGTATTTATGGTTCGGTTCGGTTTTTTCAAAATTCGGTTCGGTTATTTTCGGTTTATATTTTCGGTTTTACCAAAGTATGAACCCACCTCACTTACTCTACTTTCACCTTCTGCCATATATAAAAAATCGAATGAAAATGTAGCGATGTAGTTCATTTCTGGATACCTTAGTATTGCAATTATGTTTATTCACTGACTTTGCTCTTTTTAGGATTAATTATGCATTATATGAGGAGCTTGACGCACAAGACATGGAAAGCAATGTGCAAGCAATTACATGGAAAGCAATGTGCAAGCAATTCCACCTTATAAACATAACTTATCAGTCTTGATTCTACTCCATTCATTTGTCTTAATCGGCGTTTTAGCATGATCAATGTGCAAGCAGTACCAAGCAGTAGCAGTGGCAATCATAAGCAGCAGTAGCAATACTAAAAACTAAGGAATGTGAATGGCAGTGAATGGCCTGCCAATCATAAAAACTGAGGAACAATTGAAGAAGGTAGCACAGTAGCACAGACGAACACGGCAGGCACACAGTCACAACTCACACGCAGTCGCACAGCGGCAGCACATGACATGAGACAGTGGCGACGAACAACTGAAGGAGACAGTGGCGACGAACAACGACTGGCGAGGCCGCGAGTGACTCTAACGGCGAGGAACTGAGGAAGAAGTAGAAGAGTGATGTGCTGCGAATGTGAAGAACCCTAAATTAGAAAAAGAGTGTAATTGAATGATTGAATTGAATCTGTAAATGGGGTGAGCTGAGCAGTAGGCCAGTGCCCAGTAGCAGTGTAGCGGTGGGCTTGATATTATTGGGCTTGCATATTATTGGGTCAGTGCTTAATTACACATATATAATCCATATAGAATTATAAATATAGAATAGAGTAGTACTAATAAATATAATAATTATCTAATACCCCTAAATTTCGGTTTTTCGGTTCAACCGCAAACCGAAATAAATAAACCGTGCACCGCACCGAAAAACCGAAAATTAATAATTTTAAAACCGTAAACCGACCGAAAAACCGGTTAAACCGAAACCGAAAAACCAAAATTCACGGTTCGGCCGGTTTTTTCGGTCCGGTCGGTATTATGCCCAACTCCTATTGGTGTGAAATTATCCTTCAACTTCGGTTCCCTTCTATGCCTTTGGTTTGGAAGTGGGTTATAAGGTATTTGGAAATTTTGCAAAGGTTGATAGAGATTTTGTGATGCTCGTGCTCGCTTTCTTGGATGATTTGATGGCTGAATAACGTACTGGGGTGGATCAACTGAGTATGGTGGGTTCGGAGGTGGATAGTGATGCTCGGGGGAATTATGGAAAACTTGTCGAGGCATCGCATACCATCGAGGTACTCTTATGGAACCTTTTCTTGACCCTGATATCATCATGACTTCTTCATCCCTCTCATTCGTGTCACTAGATTCAAATTGGACAGCCTGAGCTGCAGCCTTGAGAGCCGCTTGACTTATAATTCTGCCTGTCGTAAGACCGTTCTCTACGATTTCTCCCATTTTGATTACATCCAAGAAGGATTGACCAACCGCAGACATCATGTTCTGAAAATAATCCGGCTCTTGAGCCTGAAGGAAGACAGTGATTAGCTCATGGTCATCCATGGGTGGCTCAACACGAGCCGCTTGCTCTCTCCATTTAAGGGCATATTCCCTGAAACTTTCATTTGGTTTCTTCTTCAGATTTGAAAGGAAAATGCGATCTGGGGCAATGTCAATGTTGTATTGGAATTGTTTGACAAAATCCTGTGCCATGTCGTTCCAGACGTGCCAGCGAGATGCATCTTGATCCCAAAACCATTCAGAGGCTACTCCTGTAAGGCTCTCCCCAAAGTAAGCTATTAACAATTCTTCATTTCTTCCCGGACTCCTTAGTTGATTGCAATACCTTTTCAAGTGGGCTATTGGGTGTCCATGTCCATCGTACTTTTCAAATTTGGGAATCTTGAAACCAGGTGGCAAGTGGACATCGGGAAACAAGCATAGATCTTTGAAAGCCACACTCTTTTGACCCGCCAACCCGTGCGTGTTTTTCAACCGCTGTTCTAAGCTTTTCAATCTTTGGGTTATTTCCTCCTGTACCATCTTTCGGGGATCTTGCGTTGTCCGCTTGTCACAAACCAACCACCTTCTACTTACGCGACAATTCAAGACAAAACATGTTAGAATGGACTCAGCCAGTCCTTATCAATTTTTTTTTTTTTTATTTTTTTATCTTATATTATATATATACATATACGGTTGTGGTCGAATCTTTTGGAGATTGCCTACGTATCATGACCCCGCATGAATCAGACCGAGCGTAGTTCTTGCTAATTAATGCAAGAAATAAAGAGATGTTTATTTGATTTTTTTTTTTGATTTTTTTTTCTTTGAAGAAAAATTATAGAAGCCGACTCTAACTACAAACTTGTGTAGGAGATTTCTACAAGAAAAAGAATATTTGTTTTGGTGTCAATTATGACTGTTTCTACAAAATTGGCCACATAATGGCTTATTTGACAAAATGACTATTTTTGCAAAATTTATTTAAGAAAGATAAACTTGAAATTTTTTTTTTCTTGTGGCTCACGGGGCATCGTTCGGCATCACCATAAACCAACACAAGACTATTTTTCATAAATTGGCCATGTAATGGCTTATTTAGACGAAGTGGCTCTTTTTGCAAAATTTTATTTAAGAAGATGCAAATTCAAAAAAAAAATTTATCCTGGGGCCTATGGGGCATCGTTCGGCACCGACACAGGCCAACACAAGACTAAGGAAGTTAAAAATGCAAAAATGTGGCTATTTCAGCAAAACTCGGCCATGTAATGGCTTATTTGATAAAGTGGTTATTTTATAAAGTTGAGTAATGACTCAAACTTGATTTTTTTGCGGATACAGCCTTTCGACATTTCCGCGAAGGAATATTTCAAGGCTGTGTTAAAAATTATTTAAAAAAATCCAAAGTGGCTATTCTTGCAAAAACAGCCTTCCGGCGTCTTTTGAGGGACGTTCGGCTTATTTTAAGCAAGAATAGCATTACCCGACTTATTTATAACAAAATCAAAAATTTGACATTTTTTTGGTTATTTTTGCAAACGGGGTGTGAACCCGGACTTGATTTTGCGGCTATGGCCTTGCAACATTTCCACAAGGAATATTTCAAGGTCGTGCTCGCAAATTATTAAAAATGATTCAAAGTGGCTATTTTTGCAAAAACAGCCTTCCGGCGTCCTTTCGGAACATTCGGCTATTTTTCAAAATGGCATCACTTTGATTTTATTGAAAACTAAAACTTCGACATATTTTTTTTTAAAATTTTTTGAAGGGGTGGTTGGACCCGATGAGGGTTGCCTACGTATCCCACCTAATGGCGAGAATCAAACCTGCGTAGTTCGGTCCGTCAAAACAACTATTGTTCTTTTATTGACTGTCAAAGAAAACACATTTTGTCAAGAAACCATTTTGTTGGCAAAGTCAACCTTCTGTCGTCTTTTATCGGCAAACTAAATTTATTGACTTGTTGGTAAAACACATTTTGTATTTTTCTGAAAAAATATTTACTTCCCCATACTATTTCCTTTTGTGTTTTTTTTTTTCGTTTTTCTTCGGTATTTAAAAGAACCCGGTCAGCATGCCAGTCTAAATAAATGCTCACAACAAATATGATATGGCAAGATGGCCTTTCATTTCAGGTTGCCTGTCCTAGACGGACCCAACCCCTGTGTTGAGTCCCCTAAGTCAGAGATGATGCAAATAAACGTCCTGAATCTAGGCTCAATATCCTGATGCTTTTCAACGGTACTAGACCGTGTACCCGAGCAGACAACTCGGTTTTGAGGAGGGAGCTACGTACCGGGGACCCGCGGGATCGTCCGGCTTTGTAACTTATCCTGCCTCTTTTCTTATTTTGGGTATTGACACTAACAGAAAAAGGGAGTCTCAACCAGTAAGCACATCCCCCGGAGGTAAGAAGAGAAGGGTTTTCGGCACAGCTTTATATACAATTCACGCAATATCAAAGCGGTAAACATATAGCAATTTGTATATGCAGTGCAACTAGTATCAAAGCGGTAGACATGTAGCACATTAATTAAACATATAATAAAATCAGATATAGACAAAACAACAATTTAAATGAGCTCGAGTTCTTAGACCCCGAACCGAGGTTCGAGGTCACTATCCCCAGTGGAGTCGCCAGAGCTGTCACACCTCCTTTTTCCGCACCCGCGAGGGCGCGAGGGAGTTTTTCCAATTAAAGGACAATCGAAACGGGATCAACTTATTTAATTCAGAGTCGCCACTTGGAAAAATAATGGTGTCCCAAGTCACCGGTTTAATCCCGAACCGAGGAAATTTATGACTGTGTAATACAGTCTGCGAAACTAGAAACCTGGATAAGGAATTCTGTTAACCCAGGAGAAGGTGTTAGGCACTCCCGGATTCCGTGGTTCTAGCACGGTCGCTCAACTGCGATTTTTTCTTTTATCTGATTTCTTATATATTTTAATTATGTGCTTTTAATATTCCGCTTTTAATTTAGAAGAATTGCGACGTCATGAAAACACATTTCGAGTCACATCACAACCAGTACGCCTGTGACTTTAATGCGTTTCGGTTTCGCCGAGAGTAAGATTTGGGTCACATAAATGCGCACCCGTATTTAAGAATGTATATTATTTACAAATCGTGCCTAAAGAATCTACGTCTTTGTTAACTTTGGGAAAGACCGTGAAATTTACTAAACGGTCCTTCCAAATCTACATGTTTTATACCAATTATTTGAGGGTCATACAATTGTCATCTTGTTTAGCATGGCACGCCTCGATCGCTATTGAAAATATAGTAGGCATAAAAATGTGTTATCCTTTTGGATTTTTTTTTTCTATAGATACATATGGCACCCAGGAATATTATTGGTATGACACTTCCAATAGCAATTATCTTTTAGGAGGTAAACCACCAAAATCAACTAAATATAAAGCTAGAAAACAATGAAATCGGAAATCAAGAAAAGTCACAAAAAATTCACTATCTAAAATCCCCCAACTAAAAATCAGGATCTATATGGTTCATCACAATAATACTCCAACAACTGTAATATTACAATAACATTTTAAGTGCATATCCTAGGTGATCTTGCCAAAATCCCCCATTAAAACACAAATCAACCTTAATTTTTAGTAAGACAAAAAAAATCAACCCCCATTCCATCTTAATAAAAATCAATCAGAACAAGATCAACTATAATAAAGAACAACAAAATCATGATCAAAATTTCAACAAACTTCATGAAAATAACTATAAGAAGCAAAAATATTAAAAGAGTAAAAGAAAAAAAAAACCTCTGCATTAGCTGAGAACTTCAATTCAACATTCATCAAGCCAAACGATTATCCAAAGACAATGCAAAGAAAGACATGACATGGACCGCACGTTCCTGCCTTGAACTTTCGACGAACGCATATCGGAAACCTCGATTTTGCCCGGTAACCTCAAACTTCAACCTCAAACGATATCAAAATCACAATTTCTATGCAACTTGATAGAAACAGATTTTTGTAGTTTCGACGACTATCGCTGATTTTCTGTTCGTATGATGTAGATGGTGCGACTCCGATGAGACAATGACGGTAGAGGGGAAAGAAAGGGCAAAAACAACGGCTAGACGCAAGAGTGACAGTCATAGCCATTGCCGGTCATCATCACTGGCAGCGCCAGCCATAGAAAGGGTGAGAGCTGGTGACTGAAGATCGTTCAGGTCTTTTGGTTGGTAGAGTTGTGGTTTTTCGACATGGACGCTGGCTGTTGGAAGCGATGGAGGTGGGTGGTCTTTCCAGCAACGATAGTGAGCTGGTGTGAGTTCGTTCTGGGTTGAAGAAGGAGAAGATGAAGGGTGTTGTTTGGTTCGCCGGTGATGGGGTCAGAGGTGGTCGATGTTGTTGGCGTTTGGGGGGTTGAAGGCTCTCTCTTCCAAAGGGCCTGCTAATTGAAGAAGAAGATGGGATGCGTTTGTCGTTGTTCGCTACTGCTCGTTCGTGGTGGAGTTTGACGTGAGAAACGGGTGTGGCGATGAAGATGATGAGGATTTGGAGGGATCGTTTTTGTTCTATGGTTGGTTAGGAATTTTCTCTGAAAGGTGGGGTGGGGTGCGCTGAAGAAGACAAAGTTCCAGGGGGGGGTCTATCTTTTGTTCGCTGCTCGTTGCTTTTTCTTTAAAGAAGAAGCCCTACCGTAACCCTTTTTCCTTTTTCTTTCCACCAAAAAAGTCTCTCCACTTCCTTTTTCTAAAGTCCACCCGAAGATTGAGATATGGGCAAAAAATATGTATATTGAGTTTCTCTCCTTTTCTTTCACGTGATTCCCCTCCTATGTCTTTTTGTCTTTTTCTTTTTTGTTTTTATTCTCTTTTTTATTTTTTAATCATTCTCCCATCCCTCCCCTTAGTGTAGTGTCGGGTTATTACGGGCTATGTCCGAAAATTATAAAACCGGGTAGTTTGAACCCGAATATTATTCTTCGCCCGAAACCGAGAATGGTGTTATTTAATTAATCCTAGGTAACCAAAATAACTATAATACTCATAATTAAATAAAACTATTTTTTTTATATTTTTCAAGTTTAAAATAACTACAAAATATTAATGAAACTATTTTTTATTATTTTCGTTTTTATAAAAAGATAAAAATATAAAGTACTATTTTTATATTTTTCAAGTTTAAAAATGACTACGAAATATTAATAAAACTATATTTTTGTTATTTTTCATTTTAAGGTAAAAGTAAAGTAAAAGGGTCAAAATTAGCTAAGATAGCTATATTAGGCCTAAACTAAATATTTTACACTAAAAATACAAAAAATCTCGGGTAGGGGCAAAATCACGCATCTACATGTTACCTTCCTCTTTTTGGTATTTTCTTTTACCAATTATCTTTTGCCCGTGAATTTCTCCACTTATTGGCGAACTTTTCTCTTTTTGGTGTTTTCTATTTTCCACATTGGTAACATTCACTTTAAAGTGATTAGTGACAATTTGTTCCTGCATGAAACAAAATTTATTAGATATAAACTGCTGGCAACTGGCATCTGCCGTCCCTGCTTCTTACTGCTTTCTTCCTTTTTTTTTGCTTTTCTCATGCTGTGCAACTTTCGACTGTTTATCCCTTGCAGACTCTTTTTGTATTTTCTCATTTTTTCCATTTTTGTTTTGTTTTCTTTTCCTTTGGCCATGTTTTCCAAACTTCTTTATTTCCTTGCCAACTCTTCCTTCTTTCTGACCTAGTGTTGTTTCAGCTTTCGTTATCAGGAGCTGGTAGTTAGCTCTCAAGAGGTAAAAAATGAAATGCAGAAAAATGAAAGAAAGGTAAGGGCGTTTTGGAGAGATGATAGAACTTATCTGGGTATTTGCTGGCTGATTCCGCTAACCATGCCATGTACTTAAATTCTGACCCAGTTTGTTCCAATCATTATTCTGTCTCCGAATTGTTTCCAACCCAAACCGATACTTTTTTTTGTTGCTTTTCTCTTTTCCGGTAGTCCTCACGATCGCCCTACGGTGCCTCGAAAGGTTTTCACCAATAAGACTCTCTCATTTATTCTCTCAACCTCACAATCGTCTCACAGTGCCGGTTAAGGTTTTCACTGATGAGACTCTCTCATTTTATTTCTCTCAAACTCACCATCGCCTCACAGTGCCGGTTAAGGTTTTCACCGATGAGACTCTCTCATTTTTTCATTTTTTTATTTTTTCCTTTGTACCACGGGTATTCTCCGATGTTTCGCTCCTCCTTCATTGCATTCGTTATCATTTCGGAATTGATCAGAAGGTCTTTCTTTGGACTATAACGTGGCTTTTGGATGGGTTAAGAAAGAAAGGTATAAAGGCTCAAAATCTCACGAGGGTTCAAAGATATTTACAACTCTCGGAATTATTAAACATAACTTCTGCCCCAATTTCAATATGTGGGGAATTTTTGGATTTTTTCTTTATTATGACTGAACCTCAGAGAGGCTGCCTACGTACCCTTTCGGGATCAAGTCGGACGTAGTTCATCCAACTTCATAAGTTAGATGGATTTCTTTTTGACTTTTTCCCGATTTCTTTGTCTTTTTCTCTTTTTCATTCATTTATTCAATTTTTTTCATTTTTCATCATTTTTTCATTTCGTTTTTTCATCTCATTTTTTCATCATTTTGGCAATTTTGATCTTATTGCGCTAAAGCGATTCCGAGAGAGGGATATGAAAGAATATATTCATTAAGGCTCAAAGGGGTTATCAATGGATAAAGTGTTTGGATAGAGAATAAAACGTCTTCGTCATTTCAATTCCAAAATCACAACAAAATACAAAACATATAATTGAAAGGAATCATACATAGTATCTTTTGACTGCATCTGAATTGATAGCAGTCTCTACGCACTTTCCTTCAACATCTATTAAATACAATGCTCCATTGGACAACACCCGTGATACCACAAACGGTCCTTGCCAATTTGGCGCAAACTTGCCCTTCGCCTCGGCCCAATGCGGTAAGATACGCCTCAATACAAGTTGTCCGACTTCAAACTTTCGAGGCCGTAATGACGGTATTTCTACTTCTGCGGGTATAACAGCCTCCGTTCCATACACCAGTGTATAAGGTGTGGTTCCGATAGAAGTACGCACTGTCGTGCGGTAACCCATGAGAGCAAAGGGTAGCTTTTCATGCCATTGCCTGGATCCCTCCACCATTTTTCGGAGAATCTTCTTGATATTCTTATTCGCCGCCTCTACTGCACCATTCGCCTTTGGCCTGTAAGGTGTGGAATTGCGGTGCATGATCTTAAATCTCTCACAAACTTCCGCCATGAGATGACTATTTAGATTGGCTCCATTATCCGTGATGATCACCTTGGGAATTCCAAATCGGCATATAATATTCTCATGCACAAAGTCCACCACCGCTTTCTTCGTCACTGCCTTGAATGTCTTAGCCTCAACCCACTTGGTGAAATAATCAATTGCAACCGGAATGAACCTGTGCCCATTAGAAGCGGCTGGATCTATAGGGCCGACGACATCCATGCCCCAAGCAACAAAGGGCCAAGGTGCTGACATTGTATGCAACTCATAAGGCGGGGAGTGGATCAGATCCCCATGTACCTGACATTGATGACATTTCTTTACATACCTGATACAATCACGCTCCATAGTGAGCCAGTAATGCCCAACTCTCAAAATCTTCTTTGCTAAAACATATCCGCTCATGTGGGGTCCACATACTCCGGCATGTATTTCAATCATGATTTCATCTGCTTGTTGTGCATCCACACATCGCAATAAACCCAGATCTGGTGTTCCTTTATATACCACTCCTCCACTGAGGAAAAATCCATTAGCTAAACGCCTGATGGCTCTCTTCTGGTCTCCAATGGCCTGCTCCGGGTATTTGCCAGCTTTCAGGTATTCCCTGATATCATGATACCACGGCTCTCCATCTGACTCTTCTTCCACAACGAAGCAATAAGCATTTTGATCACGGACTTGGATCTGGAGCGGATCTATATATGTCTTGTCAGGATGATGCAACATAGAGGGCAGTGTGGCTAAAGCATCTGCGATCTCATTGTGCATTCTTGGGATGTGCTTGAACTCTATAGACTGGAATCTTTGAGACAACTCGTGCAAACAATACCGATAAGGTATCAATTTCAAATCTCGTGTCTCCCACTCCCCTTGGATTTGGTGTACCAAGAGATCCGAGTCACCCATGACCAAAATCTCTTGAATACCCATGTCAATTGCCATCCTTAATCCCAAGATGCACGCCTCATATTCGGCCATGTTGTTGGTACGGAAAAATCGGAGCTGAGCTGTGACGGGATAGTGCTGACCCGTACCTGAAATGAGTACCGCTCCGATACCAACGCCCTTGCTGTTAACGGCTCCATCGAAGTACATTTTCCATTATGGTCTCTCATCTTGCTACATCTCCTCGACAATCATTGCCTCCTCATCCGGAAAGTACGTCTTCAATGGTTCATACTCATCATCCACCGGATTCTCAGCTAAGTGATTTGCAATAGCTTGTGCCTTCATTGTCGTACGAGTCACATAGATAATGTCAAATTCTGTGAGCAGAATCTGCCATTTAGCAAGTCTTCCTGTAGGCATAGGCTTCTGAAATATGTACTTCAGAGGATCCAGTCGTGATATCAAATATGTGGTATATGCTGACAAATAATGCTTCAACTTCTGAGCTACCCAAATCAACGCACAACAAGTTCTCTCAAGTTGAGTATACTTCACCTCGTAGGATGTAAACTTCTTGCTGAGGTAATATATGGCTTGTTCTTTCTTGCCCGTCTCATTATGCTGACCCAATACACAACCAAAGGAGTTATCAAGCACCGTCAGATACAAAATCAGAGGTCGCCCTGGTTCTGGAGGAACTAACACTGGAGGATTGGCCAAATATTCCTTGATCTTGTCAAAGGCTTCCTGACACTCGTCGGTCCATTTCACTGCTGCATCTTTCTTCAACAACTTGAAGATTGGCTCACACGTTGATGTCAATTGCGCAATGAATCGACTAATGTAATTCAACCTTCCTAGTAAACTCATGACCTCCTTCTTGTTCTTCGGCGGAGGTAGACTTTGGATAGCCTTGATCTTTGATGGATCTAGTTCAATACCTCGCCGACTTACTATAAACCCCAATAATTTTCCTGAAGGTACTCCAAAGGCGCACTTCGCAGGATTGAGCTTTAAATTGTACCTCCGGAGTCTTTGGAAAAACTTTCTCAAATCTCTCACATGATCAGGTTGCTTTTTGGACTTTATGATGACATCGTCCACATACACTTCAATTTCTCGATGCATCATATCGTGGAACATTGTGTTCATTGCCCTCATGTAAGTTGCCCCGGCATTCTTCAATCCAAACGGCATTACTCTGTAACAATACGTTCCCCAAGGTGTAATGAAGGCAGTTTTCTCAGCGTCTTCTTCGTCCATCAGGATCTGGTGATAACCAGCATAACAGTCCACAAACGAACCGATTTCATGCTTGGCGCAATTGTCGATCAATATGTGGATGTTTGGCAATGGGAAGTCATCCTTTGGACTGGCTTTGTTGAGGTCTCTATAGTCCACACATACTCTGGTTTTGGGACCAGCACGACATTCGCCAACCAGGTGGGGTATTTGGTAACTCGTATGACCTTTGCCTCAAACTGCTTATTCACCTCTTCTTTTATCTTCACACTAATATCCGTTTTGAATTTCCTCAACTTTTGTTTTACCGGCCGGCATTCAGAATAGATAGGCAACTTGTGTACCACCAAATCGGTGCTAAGTCCGGGCATGTCATCATAGGACCAGGCAAAAATGTCCTTAAACTCATGTAACAACCTTATCAATTCATCCATGAGTGGTGCCTCCAAATGAACACTAATCTTTGTTTCCCGGACATTGTCTTCGCTCCCCAAATTTATAGATTCTGTATCACTCAAATTCGGTTTGGGTTTTTCCTCATATTGTTTCATGTCCTTGCTTATTTCCTCCAGGGCTTCCTCATCCTCACATTCTATTTTACTATCTTCCTCAATTTCTTGTATGGTAATGTGATTGTCAGAACCGGGTCTAGAATACTTCACGCATGACATGGCATCAGAATCAACACATGCAGAACTGTACAAAAGGAAAAATAAAGAAAAATAAGGCAAAAGTGAAGAAAAAGGAAAACTGCATTTCATTGATAAAAAGAACGAACAAAGTTCGGGATACATTTTGATTTTCTTTTCATGATGGGGGATGGGAGAACTATAAAAATAACAATTTTGGGAAAGCAATGCTGAAATTTTGGAGCTAACTACCAAGACTCCTTTCTGATAGGGAAAGGAGTAGCTTCCCAATTGTTCAACATGATTCCAGGTCCCACAAACTGCACATCCATTTTGCTTGTGCCTTCCCCCACTTCAACCATATTCACATCCCCAAACATCTTCTCAAAACTCGGCATTTCTTCATCAGGTCGGGTCTCGATGTACTTTGTCGCAGCAGATGTCCGATATTTTGTACCAGGCTTGACGAAGGTATCGGATAGTTTGGGTATAGGCTTAGGCAAGGTCCAGTTCTTTTTGGCTTTTGAGGCTCTCTGGATGTCGGCAAAGGTGGCTTTGAACCCTAAGCCGAAAGTACCTTTGTTTTCTGGAAGCTGAACTGGCTGAATAACCCCCTGCAATGCTTTGCCCAATGCCTTCCCTGGTGCAAACCCATTTCTAAGCATCTCTTTGGCCACCATCACAGCAGTTGGTGCCATCATAGGGATTGGCAACTTCTCCCCTTCAGCAATTCTATTTACCGTAATGGCATCTGTCACTTGGTAGACCCAAGGACCTCTATCTCCGTCAGTATCATCAAACAGTGTCACCATATTGCAAGCATTTTCTTCCCCAAGTACCACAATCTTCTGTTGCTCTCATTCGAATTTGACCATCTGATGTAAAGACGATGGTACTGCCTTGGCCGCGTGGATCCAGGGTCGGCCTAACAACAAATTATATGACACAGCAATGTCGAGCACCTGGAATTCCATAGTAAAATCCACAGGACCGATGGTCACCTCCAGAATAATGTCTCCCAATGTGTTTTTACCCCCACCATCAAATCCTCTCACGTTTATACTCTTCTTCCGAATTCTGTCCGGACTGATGTTCAGCTTTCCCAAGGTCGACAGCGGGCAAATGTTAGCGCTTGATCCGTTGTCTATCAACACTCTGGTCACTACCGACTCTTCGCTCTTCACCGTAAGGTACAACACCTTATTGTGTTCGGTTCCCTCAACAGGCAATTCCTTATCTGAGAATGTGATCCTATTAGACTCGAAAATCTTGTTGGTAATCTTTTCCAGGTGGCAAACTGAGATCTTTTCTGGAACATGAGCCTCGTTCAATATCGTCATCAGAGCCTTCCTGTGTTCTTCTTAGTGTATTAGCAGAGATAACAAAGAGATCTGCGCAGGGGTCTTTCTCAACTGCTCAACTACAGAGTAATCTTGTGACTTCATCTTCTTGAGGAATTCCTCTGCCTCTTCTTCTGACACTGGTTTCTTCAACTGGTTCTCTTTCACTGCTTTCATTTTTCTCAATTCTTCTGGAGCAAAGCACCTCCCAGACCGGGTGAGACCGTTGGTTTCATTAATTTCCCCAGACACCTCTTTTCCTTTATAAACCACCGCCACCTTGTTGTAATTCCAAGGTACAGTCTTTGTGCTCACTACCGACATCTGCACCACCGGTCTTATGATTATTGGCTCCGTACTCACGCCTTTCACGGTCACAATCGGCTTTACGCCTGGCACTACCACTTTCAAACCCTCCACCACTACTGGCTTTCCTTTCGGTTCTTCAACAATCACTTTTTCTTTCATGGCTTCCTTTTCTGCTCTGCCACTTGACTTTATCATCATCACAGACTGAGATGGTTTCTGACTGCTATCACCTTGCACCAATTCTATCATATGTGTTTCATGGTGATTTGGCAGTGGATTCTAGGTGATGTTTGGAGCTTCTGGAGCCTGAACTTCAATTCTTCTATCGTCAATGAGATCCTGAATGGCATTCTTCAACTGCCAACATTTTTCAGTATCATGGCCCAATGTTCCCGAGCAATACTCACACCTAACAGACGGATCAAGGTTTTTCGGGGGTGGGTTTGGAACTTTAGGTGCAACCGGGCTCAACATCCCCAACTCTTTCAATCTATGATAAAGGCTGGTATATGATTCCCCCAATGGGGTGAATGTTTTCCTTGCCTTATTTCTCCAATCTGAGTCAGGCCTGGGCCTGTTTTGGTTCCTGTAGGGTTTAGAGGTGGGGTATGTGTTCTGGGTGTAGTAAACATTGTGTGGGGTTTGGGCTCTCCACACATGTGGTGGTGGTGGTGGGTAGGCTTGGGCTTGTGGGTGGTGGTAGTGTGGGACTGTTGGTGGGTATGATGGTGGTGGTGGGTTATATAGGGTCGATGTGTTATATGGGTTTGGCGGGTAAGATGGTGGTGGTGGGTTATACGGGGTTGATGGGTTCGGTGGGTGTTGGTTGTAGGGTCTTGGTGAGTGATGATGCGGGTTACGATTCCATGGCCTACTTTCTACGGTTGCTACCTCTTCCTTTTTCTTCTTTCCCATTGCTCCCCCGTTTCCAGTTTGTATTGCTTGATTGGTGGCCTTAATGGCCGAAAAACTCATGATTTTATTTGTTTTCAAACCTTCCTCCACAAAGCTTCCCATCTTCACGACTTCATTGAAACTTTTCCCAATCGCCGACACTAAATGACCGTAATATGTAGGCTCCAAAGCCTGTAGGAAACAATCTACCATCTCCCCTTCCTTCATGGGTGGATCTACTCTTGCAGCATGCTCCCTCCATCTGAAACCGAACTCCCTGAAGCTTTCCCCTGGCTTCTTCTCCATTTTTGTAAGGGATAGTCTATCATGTATGATTTCTAAGTTGTACTGAAAGTGATTTGCAAAGGCTTGCGCAAGGTCATCCCAGACGAACCACCTTGTATGATCTTGTCGGGTATACCACTCTAAAGCTGAACCACTCAAACTCTGGCTGAAGTACGCCATCAATAACTCATCTTTACCTCCTGCACCTCTCATTTTGCTACAGTATCCCCTAAGGTGAGCCATCGGATCTCTGTGTCCGCTATACATTTCGAATTTTGGCAACTTGAATCCCACGGGAAGCTGCACTTCGGGGAATAGACATAAGTCCTTGTAGGCCACACTCACCTGCCCTCCTAATCCTTGCATAGTGCGGAAGGCATTCTCCAGACTTTTCACTTTTCTGGCCATCTCTTCTTGCCCTGCACTCTTGGCAATTCTTTCTTCACTTGTTTCTATCAACGGAGCATGAGACTCATGTTGTCGGAAAGTTGGCTTTGGAGGGTAGTAGTGAGGATCATGTATATGAAACATCGGTTCACTGGAAGATTTGTGCATAGCAGCGGGTGGAGGTGCCACATACACTGGGGCAACTTGGGGTATGTGAGGTGGTGCTTGTTTTACTGGAGGTGGTGGTACTTGGGAGGTGGAGGCATAATAGTGGGGGTAATCGGGGTATGTGGAGGATGAATTCATTGTAGGTGGTTCAGGATTGGGGTTGGCTGGAGGGATGTATGCGGGGTTGGCAGGGTAAGCTGGTAGGGGTTGACCTCTAGACCAGGCCTGGTACATCTCGGCCATCTGCTGCCTCAGCTTGTACATTTCCTCCTTCATTCCTGCTACATCTACAATCTCCTCTTCATGAGCAGGATCTACGATAGTTGCCTCAATTTCTTGGGACACAACTTTCGTCATCTTCTTGTATCTTGTGTTGTATGGGTGGGTAGCCAGAATGCCAGTTGCCAAGAAAATCTGGACTCACAAGCATCAACACCCATTAGTTGTTAGCACATGAATAAAATGCAACGACTTTAAAAACAAACACATTTCCTCGAGTCGTCATGCATCATCCCGGCCGCCGCTCATTTGGACCAATCACTTCTCTCTTTTTCCCCTCTTTTTTCTTTTCTTTCTTTTTCTTTCTTTCTTTTTTTTTTCTTTTTTTTTCCTCTTTTTTTTTTCTTTTCCTTTTTTTTTTTGCTTTTTCTTTCTCTTTTTTTTTCTTGTCATTTTTATAATTACGTTCCTATTTATTTGCCTAGCGAATTTAAAAGAAATGACATAAAGCAAAAGAATTGATAACAACACTTAATTTCCATTGATAATTCAAAACATTGATTACAAGGTGATGTTGTAAAAGAAAAAATATAAAAAGATGATCCATGCCTTATGAGTACATTAATGCTCCTAGTGCCCGCGAGGCATCGTTCGGCCTTGCCGCGGGCCTATATGCTCATCCCCTTTGGAGCCTATCTAGGTCAGACATGACTTGTTGCACGAAGAACTTCACTGCTGATACAAAGGTTCCTCAAGACATATCTTCACACAGTTGACTCTTCCGGGTGATGTATTGGGCAATACGAACAATCTTCTATCGGATGACCCCCTTTTCTTGCAATAATCGGCTTATTTGTTCAGTGCGAGCATCCAAGGTATGTTGGTTATCTTTCTGCACTTGCTGCAGCTCCAATTCTAATTTAGCCATAGTTGTGTAACAATGCTCTCTCTCTTCTTCAAGATCCTTGATAATCTTGTTACTTTTAACCGTGGCTGAAATTATTTTCTTTCTAAGCTGAGCTACCTCAAAATCATGCTTGTCTTGTAATTGCCGAACCAACTTGGCTCTTTCCTCAGCATCTCTGTCTATTTGCTTCCGAGCCCTGACTAATTCCTTTTCAGCTTTATCCAAGTCGAAGCTGTAGTCATTTACTTTGCGCCGGAGAATTTCAATTAACTTCTCATCCCGGGCTAAGTGAACTGGGGTCTCGGATGCAATTTTCATTTGAGCCATTTAAGCCTTCAACATCCCATTTTCTTTCTTCAGCTGTTTCTTCTCCACTTCATCGGATGCTGCCTGTAAACCACTTTCGAAATGGAGATTTCTCAATTTATCCTCCAACAAGCTGATTTTGGCCTTGTATTCTTTTTCCTTGGCCACCCAGTTCTGATTCTCCTTAGATTGCTCTATCAAATCTTGCAAGTGAGATCTCTTCGAAAGATGTTTGTGCTCCGTCGTCGGTACCATGTGGGGTATCCAGGCGACATTTCTCCCTTTGCTCTGTTCGGCACACAAGTATCAATTTTCAAATTTTGGCACTCATTCCAGATTTGCCGGATCTTTGCTTCCGGGAATTGCCCATCCGGACCAATCTCTACAGCTTGCAAACTGAGGTCCCCATCTCTCGGAATAATTTGACACCTACCCAACTGTCGCAGGGCCCTGTATGGGGCATAAGGTTGTATGCTCTTCAAACCCATGATCAAAAATGGCGATCCCTCCGTTGGCATATACATTACCTCGTCAAGAGGTAGCCAGTCATACGTCCAATCGATTTGACCATCGGTTAGTGATCGAAGATACACAATCCAACCTTGGACTCCCTCCGGCAATTTTACTTCTTTTGTTCTCGTACTGAACTCTTCCAAACATGTCCGTTCAGCCGAACCATAACTTGAGAACGAAGGGTGGTGGCATAGATGCTCAATTAACCAGATTTGCAGGATCAAATTACACCCTTCAAAGAAGTTGGCCCCCGCTTTGCACGCAGTCAGAGCACGGTAGATGTCCGCTACGATCATTGGGGCTAGAGTACAATTATCTTGTACTATCAGTGTGGTAGCTACCCCGGCAACTTTTATGTTGATATGTCCATCTTTCCTCGGGAATACGACAATTCCGAGAAATGCCACCAAAAATGCAAACCTCCGGTGTTCCTCCCATTTCGCTCGGTTGGACTTGCAGCATAACTTGTTTGTGAGGTCATTGAAACCCCCAACGTGTCCAAACCTACTATAGATGAAGCTTAAGGAACAAAACCCGTTGGCCAGATCTTCGTTGTAAACATTCCTGGCAATTTTCAAAGAGTCCAGGAAACGATGCACTGTTACCGTCCTCGGAGATACCGGGTATTTTCCTTTTAACGGGACCTCGGTCTTCCCGATATAGAAGGCAATCTCCTCTAAAGTAGGGGTGAGTTCAAAATCTGGGAAATGCAATACATTGTGTGCCGGATCCCAAAACGTGACCAACGCTCTAATCACATCGCCTCGGGGAACCATGTCTAATAACCCCGTAAGGCCTTTTAAGTACCTTGACCCATTCTTGCCCATCTGATCCCATGTCTTGCCACCATAATTTCAGCTCCAAAGGGATTTTATTTAGGGAGAAATGTTCATTCATCATTGTGCACGTCCTGCACATTTATCAAGGCGATTTTATTTAGAAAAAAGGAAAATCTTTTTCAATGCAAGTTTTCATTTTTTGAAGGAAAGAAAAGAAAATGACTTTCAAAGTGGCCATTTTTGCCAAAACAGCCTTCCGGCGTCCTTTCGGAACATTCGGCCATTTCCAAAAATAGCGATCACCTCGATTATTTGAAAGGAAAATCTTTTTGGTCTTTTTTTCTAAAAGTGTGGTTGGACCCGTTTAAGGGTTGCCTACGTATCCCACCTAATGGCGAGAATCAAACCTGCGTAGTTCGGTCAGATTATTTGACCAATTATTTCAACAAAAATGTTCCACCTATTTTTTTTCAAATTTTCAAATTTTCCGGATACCTATTTTCTACAAATCATTATTTTCCTCTCTTTTTTTTTTCTTTTTCAACAATTTTTCTATCCTCGGGATTTCCGCCGGTCCGCATAACGATCAAGGACAATAAAAATGCAACACATAACATGCTCGGTCTTTTCCAATACCGGGTCACCTGTCCTAGACGGACCGAACCCTTGTGTTGAGTCCCCTAAGTCAAATATGATGCAAATAATCGTCTTAGACCTATGTTCAAAATCTTACGGTTTCATAGAGTGCTAGACCGTGTACCCGAGCGGACAACTCGAATCGAGGAGGGGCTACGTACCGGTGACCCGCGGAGTCAATCGGCTTTGTAACTTATCCGGCCTCTGTTTTTTCTTAATTTAAGGTGACTTTAACAGAAAGGGGAGTCTCAACCAGTAAGCACATCCCCGGGGGTGAAGAGAGAAAAGGTTTTCGGCACAATTTTATATACAATCCACATAATATCAAAGCGATAAAGCACATAGCATGTTGTTCAAATCATATAATGAAGTCAAACAATAATGCGAACGGCAATTCCAAGGAGCTCGAGTTCTTAAACCTTGAAACCGAAGTCCGGGGTTGGGATCCCCAGCAGAGTCGCCAGAGCTGTCACACCTCCCTTTTTACTACCCCACTTTTAGGGAAATAAGCATATAAATACGCTCGTAGGGTATACCCCGACGCTCAAACATCCGAAACAGATAAAATAACGTAAGGGAAGGAGTTTTTCCAATTAAAGGACAATCGGTTCGGGATTTTATTGAGATTAATCAGAGTCGCCACTTGGGAAAGATAATGGTGTCCCAAGTCACCGGTTAATCCCAAATCCGAGGAATTTGACTCTTAAAAATGTCTGCGAAGCAAAGATCCGGATAAGGAACTCTGTTAACCCGGGAGAAGGTGTTAGGCATTCCCGGGTTCCTGTGGTTTTAGCACTGTCGCTCAATTGTCGTTCTCGACTCTTGTTTGACTCAACATAGATTTTAACAACATATAGCGCCTTTTACTTTAAGTATTTTTTATGGAATTTGCGACATTGCGAAAACACGCCTCGAGTCATACCGCAACCAGTACGCCTATGACTTTTGGTGTATTTCAGCTTTGCCGAGATTTGGATTTGAGTCGCACCAAGTGCACACTCGTTCAATGGAAAGTACATTAAAATCGTTCCCTAAATAACGTCTATCGGCTTTTAACTTTAGGGAGAGGCTATGGAATTCGCTATTAGCCTCTCCGGATCTACTATGTTATCTTATTACTAAATGGGGGCCCCGGTGTTTGTTATCGGGCGAGGCTCGTCCCAATTTTCATTAAAGGATTCAATACTAGTATTTGCTATATTTTCTATATCTGTTTTTTTCTTAATCGTATTTTTATTCCAAGAATTCCAGGCCCATAAAGTTTGTCATAGCTCTTGTTTTGGAGCCTGGGCTTCTACATTCATGCTTAAACGAATATACATTCTGCCCAAGCCTCAAGGGCCCAAACAGTCTTCAAGCTTAATTTGGAAAGCCCAATCAGTTTCACTCTAATGTTCAGGCCCATGTTGTGTACTAGGCCCAAACCAATTGATAGTAATAAGAGCATGAATTGAAAGCGTAAATGCACAGTACAATTTATACACATGATTAAGAAATGAAATCAAATGTTTTTATTAATCAGATAGGGAAAAGTCGATACACAGAACACTGACTCTAACTAAAATATCTCTATACATGAAGGCTTAATGAACTAGCTATCTTCGATTCTGGCCTTCACTAATGAATTTACATGGTTATTTTGATTGTTTACTAATTGAGAGACTGTGAAGCTAACTATATGTAAAGATAAAAAAAAACTATTTAGAAGGTAATATGGGTGATTTACGACTATATTGCTATTCTACTGATTTCACTATGAATTAAGCCTTTACAGCGTTGTTAACTCAGTTACGCTTGACTTGAACTAATGTTTTTCTTCTTTAAAACTCAATCATGTTAAAGTGGAAGTCCATATTATATGATTATCTACGTGATTGTGGCCTATGAGACTGTTGTGAAGCGCAGTTGACGACTTACACCATAATTAGCTAACTTTATATTTTAAAGTTTACCTATTCAACTAAGTGATATACTACTATGACTACACTACTATTATACTACTACTAATATGCTAGCTATTACATCCTTTGTGTTTGGTTTTTGTCCTTTCAGTTACTACGTACTATGATAAAAAAAACAAACTACAAAATGACAGGTAAATTAAAGCAGAATCTTCATGTTATTTCATCAGGAATCATCATTACAGCTTTATTTCGAACAAAATGGTACTTGGATCAGCAAAAGGAAGCCGATGAGTTCTAAGGGAAGGTAAGAGCAAGTAATCAGCAAGGATTCAACAACAATGCAACAGTAGAGGATTGGATAGCAATGAACCAAATAACACAGCAACAGCAGGTATGAATCAGTAAAGCAACAGAAAACCCAATCCAAACTCGAGTAGAATAACCCAGCAAATCAATAGAAATCAGCAAGTTCTAACTCGAAAATTCCAGAAAATCCTATTGCTCTATTGCTATATTTTAACTGTGAAGCTTTGTATTCAATAAAACCAGCCTAGATGTATTTCAGATTCCCCAAATTTTCGAACCCCTTTCAGCCCCTTTTTAAGGTGTATTTATAGCTAGGCCAAGGGCTGAAACTTGGGGAGAAAGTTATGGGATTAATCCCACTTCTCCCCTCTAAAATTTATGAGATATACAGTTAAACCCCCAATTCTGTTAGCAGAAACCCTTCCAGCATGTGCTGGAAGGTTCTAAAGATTCCTTTTTGTGGGTTTTTACCAATGTAGCCCTAAGGGTTTGGGATTTTTACAGATATCCCATTTTAGGGAGACCATTATACCCTTAAATCTCTGCAAAATTGCAGAAATCAGGGGTACAAATGACTCCCTTACCCTCTTATGTTTCAACCTATTCACTATTTTACCAAATTAGTTTCCAATTATGCCGTGAATGCCACTGCTGATTTACCTGACTGCCTAGGTCAAGTTTCAGCTTCTTTGGGACTTATTTAACTAATAGCCAGCCCTTGCATTGGTATTTAAGGGCTGGCCAGTTCTACTTTAAAGAACTATTTCAAATCTAGCCTCTTTTAATTAGTTCCAGTTAATTAAGACCAAATTATTTCAATTTAAAACTAATTGCAGGACTAGCCTGCTTTATTATTGAAATTAAACTATCTAAAAGCTAGTCAGTCTCAAGTTGAGACTTAGCTTGGGTATTAAACCCAATTACTGAACAGTTGGGCCCAAAACCTTTGCAGGTTTGGCCCTTTTAATGTTCAGGGCTCAAAAGAGAGCCTGGGCAAGTCTGCATTTGCAGACTTAGCCACTTTGCACAACCAGCCCCTTTTTAAGGTGGACTGTGTGTTAGGGCCTTATAGAATTGATCAACCTTTTGCAAGGTTGACCACTCTTAGGCCAATTATTGCTTAATAACCTACTTTTGTGATTTTAAGGTCAATTAAACTAATTGCAGGACTAACCTGCTTAATTAAAGCACTTAAACCTATTTAACTAATGGCCAGTCTCAAATTGAGACTTAGCCTGGGCAGTTGAAGCCCAATTACTAAACATAGGTATGGGCTAAAGTCTTTGCAGACCTAGCCACCTAAAGTTCAGGGCTCAACAAAGCCTGGGCAAGTCTGCCTTTGCAGACTTAGCTAGTTATTACACAACTAGCCAACTTTTAAGTGTTAGTCAGTGTGAGGGACCTAACAGAGTAAGTCAATTGCAAAATTAACCACTCTGATCACTTATTTAACTTGTGACCTATTTTGTGATTTTCAGCTTCAAACCTATCTCAAAACTAATTACTTTATGAAACCTAGCACTAACAGCTATAACCAATTCACCTAAGCATGAAGGTATTAACAGAGTTCATACCAACATAGAACTATTGCAAGCTTAGCCATTTCAACATAAAATTGCACATATAACCACATGAAGCCAAATATTGTTCATTAATCAATTAAAACTCAGAAGAGGGGTTTGATAATGTTGAATCTCAACTAATCAACTCACATAACTTAAATTCATGTAGCAAAATGTCAATTAACATCAATCAGGCTTAGTCACAATCATTTCATGCCAGATGACATACTGAAAAACCCCAAAACACTTAGAATTCATGGGCATAAACACATAGACACTAAATTCTCACAAAACAGTCCAGAAGAAGTGAAGCATGACTTATATCAGACATGAGAACCAACTACTGACCCTAGGATCAAACTAAATCATGTAAAGAAGATAGAACAGTAAAGACATTGAGCTAATAGAAGAGACTCTAATTGGGGTCAAACAGCTAAGCTAATCATGAAGAGAAACAGAAGAGAAGCACAGTCAGACTATAGGAAACTTAACATACTAAGAATCACAGTACACAGAAGATGAAGAGAAAAGGTGAATCAAAATAGGTCTTTTAACTCAGAGAAACAGAACATGATCAAAACAACAAAAGAAAACATGAGAATGAACAAGATGAAAAAACATAGTACTAACATGCTCAGAAGAACAGGCTAAGAAATAAGAGAAGAACAGGCTAAAAGACAAGGATATACAGGGCATATTAAAACAAAAGAAGATAAACAAAAGAAAAGAAACAGAAGATCAACAAGAACAATCTAAAATTATCATGCGAAAACAAAAATCAGAGAAGACAAAACAAAAACATGTAAGAAACATAGACAAATCCTAATAAGCTAAAGAAAACAGAAGGGGCGGGTACTTAGCTCGCAGGGCCGGTCCCCTGAGCTTCCTATTCCCTTTCTTTTCTTATTCTATCTCGGACCTCTTCAGACCCTTTTCCATGTTTCTTTTTCCTTATTCTCTTTTTTTTTGTTTTTCTTTTTCTGGTTTTTCTTTTACGCTCAAAGACGAAACCTTTTGGGGTTTTTAGTTGCAGAGGGATGTTTGGGAGGGTAAAAGAACGGGTCTTGAATAGGTTTAGGTTTTGAAGTCGCCGGAGTTAGGTTTCCGGCGACACCTTTTTGGATATTCGAAGAGCTCCGAAGAGATTCGAAGGAGGTGAGTGGTGTGGTTGTGTAGATCAGACCAAGACAGTCATTTTGGCATTGGTTTGGAGGTGAGATTCATACTTTGGTGGTCACCGGTGGTGAGTTCCGGTGACCGGTGAGTCAAGAACAAGGTCTGTTTTAGGGTTTCAGGTGTTTTGAGGCGAGGATGATGATGAAGAAAAGAAGGGGGGTGAAAGAGGTGGCCGGAGACCACCGTGGAAGGTGGTGGCCTTCATGGTCGGCGAGGGTTGCAGACGGGGTGAAGGAGAAGACGAGGGAGGGATGAAGAAGAAGGTTGAGGCGGCTAGGGTTAATTGGGTTGCAAATGGCTTGGTCTCTTCAGACCAAAGCCTTATATAGTCGGGGGGTTTGAGGAGATCCGGGCCGTTGATTTGATGAAGATCAACGGCTCTTATTGGCGTTACTAAAACGACGTCGTTTGGGTGCTTATGAGACCTAGACCTTCGACCCTTGGATCAAATCAAACGGACGGCTCAGATCGAATCTCTCATAATTTATTAACCAATTAACTCCGCTAATTGTCTTAGTCGTTGGATATAGCAAGATGAACGGCTGAGATTAATAGCTTCTTAATGAACTGGACCCGTTTCTTTGGGCTAAAGGACTGGGCCGGCAATTTGAATCACATTTGGCCCAGTCTTATTATATCACCTATTTTTTTTTGTATTTTTCTGGTTTTTTTTAATTAATTATTAAGACACCACTTTTTTTTCTTTTTCTTTTATGAGTATTATAAAAACTTAATCTCCTACTTATTCTAATTATCTAATATTTTTTGCAATTTTTCTACTATTTTTTTCCTAATGTTTCACTACTTAAAATTATTTTTGCTAATTTTCTTCTTAAAACTAATCAAAATAAATTAATCACATAGCCTAATTTTTTTTGATTTTTCTAATTTCTACTTATTTAAACACACAAAGTATAGCTAATTTCAAACAAAGCAAGTAATTGCACCCAAAAACATATTTATTTTAATTTTGAAATTATTTGCCTGGTGCAAAAATCATGTGCTCATAGGTAGATCTCGGGAAGGGTTATGGTGGCTTGGACCACTACTTAGAGATTGGCATATTCGATGGTTATGAGAATTCGCCATATGTTGTTATAGTTCTCCTGCAGTGAGCTAAATGGAAAGTCTTATGTGATGAAATATTAGCCTATCGTCAGTTCTAGAGTTATGATGGAAATCGTGTCTATCGTATATCGGCACGTGATGTGCAGTGAGTAGTATGAAATTTGAAGTAAGGACCAAGGTCACAGTTTGGTCAATGAATGTGATATAAAGAGCTCGGATGAGCAGGAAAGGAGTTTCAGTGTTTTGAGTAAGATGGGTATTAACATCAGTATCATTTGAGATCGGTGTTCTGTGAGAAAGGCTTTGCATCCCGGTTAGGGACTCCCGATCGCTTTTCAGTGTTAGTGCAGCCGGTGGGTTGAATGTGCAGGCCCGTTTAATTATTCGGAAGATGGTGGGAGCTTGTCCCACAAGAAGATTGTATAGGTGTGACATGTAGTCACTTGATTGGTTAGAAATTTAAACCAAGTATGAGGATTTTGGTGATATCATCAATTTGAGAACTTATGCCTGGAGGGCACTCTGCTTATTGGGTTATAGACCCGTGAAATATTATTGACTTAGCTTGGCACGACCAGGATAGACTTAAGGTCGGTGGATAGATTTAAATGTGGAAGTGAGCCTTGCGTCAGGCCAGTTGTGTTTCTTCCAGCAATGCGCCCTTTATGGAGGAATAGTCGCGGTCTTATTTCGTAGTTAGTTAATTCATGTAAAGATATATTGTGCCGTATGAGTTGTGAAACGGCTTGGTAAATTCCTTAGGTGTTGAGGTTCCGCTCAGCGGTGATGTTATATGAGCATGATGGCTCTTGAGACTTAGATCATATATCGCACCTCAGTTGTGCTTGAGTTTGTAGCCTATAGCGTTATATGTTTCCTTGTGACTGATATCATGCACCTTAGTGTGCT
This sequence comes from Nicotiana noctiflora, assembly GCA_032618575.1. NCBI lineage: Eukaryota > Viridiplantae > Streptophyta > Magnoliopsida > Solanales > Solanaceae > Nicotiana > Nicotiana noctiflora. The sequence goes on from JASVEL010010046.1 coordinate 71,132, forward strand.
TATGCTCGATATTCAGTATTTTGATGTGATGAGCTATTCAGCTCGACGTTTGGCTTTTTATGTGAGTTTTATATTGTTTGGATCGGGTGGCACGCCGCCATGGTTATATTCTTGGGATCGGGTGGCACGCCGCCATGGGTATATTGTTGGGATTGGGTTGCACGCCGCAATAGTGTGATGTTTATTTCAGTGTCCATATTTGCTGTTATGTGTTCTATTTCCTATTTTTCCGAGGAAGTCCATGTTAGTGTGAGAGTTGAATAGTTCTCTCTACTGTTCGCCTTCCTTTTGTGTCACGTACGAATTAGTGGCCTACCGACACATTGTGTCATATTGTAGGACTTTTGATTATGTCTGATGTGGCTTATCACCTGAGCAGTTTGTACTGGGTAAGATGAGGTTATGGGATTTGGGGTCAGTGCAAACTGATTATACGAAGTATATTATAGAGAAAAAGATCATTCTCTGGTTTAGGACAAGGTAATGGATCTTTTCAGGAGTATAGACCCAATGAATTGTTGATTCAGTAGTTGGTTATGAATAGCGGCACATCTCTTCCATCGTGTCAGTATTGTAAAAGTTAGAACAAGACCTATGTAGACCATGAGGTGCAATGAGAGCATCCGATTCGTCGAATTTTTGGCTGATTTGGTCATAAAAAAAAATATTATCGTGGTCCTATGGATTTTGTGTTGCAAGGTAAGAATCCAGCAAACGTTATGCAGTCATGTTTGAGGACCGCGTGTGAGGAATAATTGTGTGATCTCTTGATAAAAACAAGCCCGACATAGAATTCCGGATGTTGGAATTAGGCTTTAAGACTTATTTATTTGAACAAAAAGGAATATCTTCAGATTATATCAGACTAATGTGCTCCGCTCAGTCCGATATTTATTGGCCCTTTTGAGATTTGAGGCGTGTTGGGGAGGTTTCTTATGAGCTGGCCTTACCTCCCAGCCTAGTCGGGGCCATCCCGTAATTCATGTCCTTATGCTCCTGGGATACCATGGTAACCGTCGCACATGTTGGGTTTCACTTCTGTTCAGCTATACGAGGATCTGCCTTATGTTGAGGAGCTAGTGGTCATCCTGGACAGGTAAGTCACGAAGCCAAGGTCAAAGAACATCGCGTCAGTAAAGGTTCAGTGGCGGGGTCAGCCGGCCAAGGAGGCGACATGGGAGACCGAGCAGGATATGCGCAACTAGTACCCTCATCTCTTCACCACTCCAGGTATGTTTTCTATGCTCGTTCGAGGACGAACGAATCTTTTAAGTGTGGGAAGATGTAATGACCCGACCGGTCGTTTTTTAAAATTATGCCCCGATCCCCAATCTAACTATTTCCCTAAGTTCATCTCTGCTATTGTAGTTCGCCGGGAGGTTCGGTTATAGAATTTGAAGCGTTTTGGGACACTTAGTCCCTCAATGAGAGCCTTATAGTTGAAAAATGGCCTGTATTTGGAATAGCATTAAGACGACCTCGGAATGGAAATTCGATGGTTCCATTAGCTCCGTTAGGTGATTTTGGGGTTGGGAGCGCATTCGGAATGGTTTTATGAGGTCTGTAGCTCAATTAGGCTTGAAATGCCGAAGTTTGAAATTTTGGCGAAACCGAATGATAGGTGAGAGTTTGATCCGGGGGTCGGAATGGAATTCCGACAATTTCTGTAGCTTCATTATGTGATTTTGGATATGTCTGCAAATTTTCAGGTCATTCGGACGTCATTTGGTCAGGTTTTTGGTTAAATGCGTGTTTTGGAAGTTTTAGAAGAACTTAAGCTTGAATTCAATGTAATTTGATGGTATTGGCATTGTTTGATGCATGTTGACGATTGGAACAAGTTTGCATGATGTTTTAGGAGGTGTTAGTATTTTTGGTTGAGGTCCCGGGGACTCGGGGTGATTTCTGTCTGAACCTGATGTATACCATTTTAAACTAGGCAAAATACCTTAGTACCCCCCTAAACTATTTGAGAATTATTACTTTCCTCCCTAAACTATCTCTGGTTCGAATTACCTCAACTTGGCCTTTTGAGAATAATTACCCCTAAATGCTTATGTGGCAAAAAGTGTGGGTACACTCACATGCCATGTAGATTTTTCTGTCCATGTGGCATTTTCGTGATTTTTTTTTAAAAAAGAATTTTTATCTTTTTAAGAATATTATTTTTAAATAATCTTTTTCGAATACAATTTATAATAAAATTTGGATAGAACGACATTAGTTAGGCTAAATATTTTTATTTGTTCAAAAATAATAAAATTTTAGTTAATCTTTTTTTTAATTTGACCTGAAAATAAAGATTTATACAATTAAAATAAATAGTCAATGCATCTAAAAATTTATAAAATATAGTTTGAAATTAATTATTTTGGCTATAATTTTTTATATATCTCTAAATTACAGTGCTCCAATTTTTTTTTACGGATTTTACCTAAAAAAGTAAAAATACACAGTTGAAATAAATAGTCATTGCATCGCAAAAGAATAAATAAAAAGAGTATACAATTACAAGAAATTACAAGTGCAATTGTACACTCTTTTTATTTCTTCTTTGATTCAATGATTATTTATTTCAACTATGTATTTTTTATAACTTTTTAGATGTCTTGACTATTTATTTCAATTGTATAAATTTTTATTTTCAAGTAATATTCAAAAAAAGATTAACTAAAATTTTATTATTTTTGTACAAATAAAAATATTTAGCATAACTAATGTCGTTCTGTCCAACTTTTATTATAAATTGTATTTAAAAAAATTATTTAAAAAATAATATTTTTAAAAAGAAAAACAATTCACGAAAATACCACATGGACAGAAAAATCCACATGGCAGGTGAGTGTACCCACACTTTTTGCCACATAAGCATTTAAGGGGGTAATTATTCTCAAAAGGCCAAGTTGAGGGGGTAATTCGAACCAGAGATAGTTTAGGGAGGAAAGTAATAATTCTCAAATAGTTTAGGGGGGTATTAAGGTATTTGCCCAAGTTGGAAAACTTCATAATAGGCGAAGATGTAAATGAGTGTGCACAAGACCTCACTTTAAACGATCATATCTCCCGTTATATAAAGAGTTGTGTGAGCTACAACCTATCAACTTAACGCCCTTTGAGTCTAGTTTCCAACGCAATAAACCGTTTGTCATTTGGATGTGTATAAAGAAAGTTATGACCATATTTCTGGGCACGTGTCAGTAGCGCGGCCTTAGCGCGGGAGCGCTAGTAGCCCGCACTAATGGATTATTTTCTGCCTCAACCCGCGCTAATTAGTGCGGGCGCGCTAGTAGCTGGCCCCTAAGGCCTCATTTGTTTTTTTTAAGATTAAGACGTCTGAATCTGAATACACATCTGAATATCAAGATGTGTATTAAGATTAATACATCTGAATCTGAATACACATCTGAATATATTAAGATGTGTATTAAGATCCGAATACAAATAATTAAGACTGTTTGATTTTTAACATCTGAATGTATTAAATTTATCTTTATTTGAAAATTAATAAATATAAAATTCAAATGAAATACTAACTAATCTAATATTCTATCAATAAAATATGTAGTTATTTAAAATATGACAATTGTTGGTGGTGATGGTTAACGGGTGATGCCGACTAAAGGTGGTGGTTGTTGGTAGTTTTGATTGATGATTGTGGTTCATGCTAGTAGCTAGTAGTGATTGGTAGTGGTGGTGATTATGATTGAGGATGGTGGTGGTGGGTGATGATAGTTAAGAATGGAAGGTGGTGGTAATAGTTGTGACTGAGATAGGTGGTGGGTGGGTGATGGTATATTATAATGGTGGGCAGTGTCGATTGAGGTTGTTGATGGTGATGGGGTGGACAGTTGTGGTAGTTGAGTGGATGGGTGTTAATTGTGGGTGAGAATGGTATACGGTGTTCGGAGTGGTGGGGATAGTGGGTGGTGATGGTCGATAATGATGGCGGCTGTGATTGAGGATGATGATGGCGTTGTGGTGGTAGTGGTGGTGGCGGAGGTGGTGGTGGTGGTTGAGTAGGGTGGTAGTGGTGGCATGGTGGTAGTTGGTAATGGTAGGTGGTGATAATAGTTAATAATGAATATGTGATACCATCTTAATAAAATTAAGTCTCTGTCGTAGATCTTAATCATACAGACCTATTCAGACCCATTAAGTGGCTGTGAAGTTAAAAAAACAAATACACTTAATGATTAAGATCTGAATAATTAAGATTCAGACTTTAAAAATAAATGCACTTAATGTCTAAGATCTGAATGATTAAGATTCAGGCCTCCATTAAGTGCAAATAAATGAGGCCTAAATATCCCAAGACCGGGTATAGAGAGTTCCAAAGTCATTTTTGGGGCAAGGGCTTGCTCTCTCAAGAGGAATCCGTCCTACTCTTCATTTCTATGATCCAAGGTAAGCTTTTTGGAGTATTTTGAGTTGATTACTACTCCTAAACACTTATATTAACATGGATTAATCTTGAAAATCTTTATATTTTCAAGAAATTCCTTCAAGAGCTCAAAAAGGGATTTTGCAAGATTTCTTCCAAAAGGTAAATCCTACACCTTAGACTTATATATATGGATATATTATGGGAATATGAGTATGAATCAAGTATTACAACTTATGGCATGGTAATTGGAAGTCATAAATTCCCAATTTAAATACATGAACGTGGTAGGGATTTAAAGGTGTTTATTTGATGGAATTGTGTTGGTTGGGTATGAATGGATGGTCATACATGTGTATTTGGAAGTTATAAATTGGTTAGGAATGATGATGAGATGAATTGTTGGTTAATGGTGACAATTGGAAGAACCAATACTATAGTTATGAGGTGAAAATAACCATGCATACAAGGTGTTTGATAATATGCCTAAATGGCATAAGTTCTGGAATTTATGATCAATATTGGCCCTATTGAATGTTGAATTGTGGATTGAAGTTACATAACTATATTGGATCATCGTAGTATCATTAAGGGGCAAATTTCGGATATGTATGGCTAAAAACGCCATCTTTTAGAAATCGAGCTTCATCGATGTTTGTGTGATCTTGGTCATTTTTCATAATTTTTTGTATTAGCTTAGAATTTAATTGTAGAATAAATTACTTGAATTATTATTTACAATATGCAATTTATTTGGATAGAGTTGAGCCACTCGGAGTCGGATACTCGTGGCAACGGAGTCGTTTCTTAGCGGTTTTGTACAGAAATTGAGGTAAGTGGCTTGTCTAACTTTGTGTGAGGGAACCTTTACCCCTAGGATGTTATGTGATAGTTTAAATGTCTTGTACGCGAGGTGACGGGCGTGTACATGCGCTAGTTTTTGTAACTCACTTTACTTGAATTGTCCAATTCGTGATATTCCTGTTCTTAATTTATTAAGTTGTGATATTTACCTGGTATTCATTAGGGAAGCATGATTAGGTAGAATTTATCTCTCTAATTGCCTAACTGTCCTACTTGAACTTCTTGATAATTGTTGTCACTAGTCCTCGGTGAAGTTGTAGTTAAGCATATTATATTTTCCGTGTGGGTTTTCTTTATTTGTTGTGTTGGTGGACTGCGGGTTCAATTCCCGGAGATACGGACTGCGGGTTCGATTCCCGGAGGTCCTAAGTTGATGAATATAGAGAGGGACTGCAGGTTCAATACTCGGAGATCCAAGGGCTGCGGGTTCGATTCCCGAGACCCAGAGTTATTGAGATACGGACTGCGGGTTCGATTCCCGGAGATCCTGAGTTGATGAATATAGAGAGGGAGTGCAGGTTCAATTCCCGGTGATCCTGGACTTGTTGATTTGTATTTTGTTGTGTTTGTTACTTTGTTAGCTTAATTGTAGACGGTTGCAGTATTTACTTTATTGCTGTTATTTCAGTCTTATTCTTATTGAACTGCTCGATATCATTATTATCATAATGTTATTATTTTCTCGGTAGGGCCCTAACGTTCCTCGTCACTACTCCATCAAGGTTAGGCTTGGCACTTACTTAGTAATGCCGTGGTGTAGTCATACTACTATTCTGCACACTTTTGTTGTGCAGATCCAGGTACATCAGATCAGACACATTACATGTGATTTAGGAGCACTTTCATGAGACTTGAGGTATGATCTGCTACGTTATTGTTCTCTCAGTAGGGCCCTGACCTTCCTCGTCACTACTCCATCAAGGTTAGGCTTGGCACTTACTGAGTACCGCCGTGGTGTACTCATGCTACTCTTCTGCACACTTTTGTTGTGCAGATCCTGGTACATCAGGACAGGCTTATATCAGGTGATTCAGCAGCGCTTTGGGAGACCTCGAGGTATGATCCGCTACGTCCGCGGATCCGGAGGCCTTCCTTCTATTCTATTAGTGCTAGCAGATGTTTTCCTTCATTCCGTTGTTAGATACTCTTTACGCATGGAGCTACAGTTGTATGTTCTCTTTTAGTCCTGTGTTACCCGTGGGATTCCGGATTCTTGGTGGTGTTTTATATAGTGTATTTGACGGGTGTATGTGTCAAGCGGCACGTATTACATCCCCTTTTTTTCTTATTTTCCGCTAATTCTTATTAAATATTCATAAACTAGTATATTCCGTAACGTGTTAGGCTTACCTAGTCATGGGGACTGGGTGCCATCACGACATGTTCATTATTGGTGAACTTGGGTCGTGACATCTTTGAACTGAGTGCTCGTTATTTCCTAAGAAGTGAAGAAGGCTTTAGCCTTTAGGATTTCTAAATTCTATAAATATAGATGGAGTACTTTAGATACACAGGGATAGAAATGTAAATACAATAATTAATTTTTAACGAGTTAACAATTTATTCGATAAGAAAATTGATTAATTTACCCCATACCGTTAAATCGATTAGTATAAAATTCTAATCCGTTCACCAACAGGTAATCCGATAATCCGACACCAGTAAACCGATAAGTCAATTTTGCGGTTGGCTAATCGATTACGGCTCACTATATAAAATTATAATGGGTTTATTGTTATTGTTATTGTTATTGTTATTGTTATTGGTTACAAATTATGAGTTATTGGTCCGAGGGAAATTTGCACAAATAGGATTAATTAGCGTCGTCGTTTATATTTTACCCTGTTAGGAAATTTTACATATAATCTCGTCGATAGAATATTAAAGCACACTACAAAATATTTGAATAAAGTATCAAATTTTTAAAGAACATTGCGAGGATTTTGAAACACTGCTATAATATGAAAGTACGCTGCCAGAACTGCAATTTTCATTTGCCCTTCGACGGGAACGCCTACTATTTCTATCTACCTACGGGCAGCATGCTTCAAAGCTTGCAGGGGCAGATTTATATGGTTGTAAGTGGTGTCACGGACTGACGCTTTATTAAATATTTTTAGTATTTATATATATAAAAATAATAAGTAAAACAGAAATACAAAATAAAATAATTAAAAATAATACCACTTGTAACAAAATGTTTTAGCAATCTAGTGCTTATTAGCTTCAAGTATTATGTGGGAGGTCTTGAGTTTGGATTCCCTTGGCTCCACAAAGCATTTTTTGACTGTCACGGTCTCTTTTACTAGAAATAGTGACACTACTTATGCAAAATATTGCGTACTCGTCATTGAATTTTAAAATTAATTTACTAAAACTTTTCTTAATAGCATCAACATATAAACGATGGTTCTAGAAAGGTCCATTTGATTTTAGAGCAAACTTTATTTATGGCCCATAGGTAGAAACTAATAGAATATGATAGCCCACAAAGTAACATATACAAGTCAAAGCCTAAAAATAATACAAAGGCTAGCCGAAAATTCACTGAAGGAATTTCACAGCGCCGTGCCGCCGTCACTACTAGTCTTGGTAATGCAATAGTGCTCTCCATTTTGTTTCTTCTCCAACAAATATACTGAAAATAAATTTATTGTTATCTTTGAAATAAGAAATAAGTGGAGTTTCAATGTTATCTTCCATGCCATATTTTTTTAGCTTATTTAATTTAATGGGCGATAATTGATCTTTGCTCAAGTTGGCCTTTTTTATTTTTATTGGTTTATTTATATCACCGAAATGCATTATGCATCCAATACAAAATATCATTGGACAATCTTTACTTTCTCAATTTGGTAGTTTCTGTAGTAAGATTGATAATACATGCACTTAACAGATTTTATTTTTATCCAAGATATGGTTATACAGAGAAAAAATTCGCTGTACATGGTGGGTCGTTTTTACATTACTCCATTAATGATGATAATTTTTAATTGCCAAAAAAGAATAATCAATTTTCTATTTTTGCTTGTTTTGCATCTTTCCTTTTAAGAATTATGGAGTATACTTTTTTTTTTACAAAACTAAAAAATTTATTTATATAATACTACGTAAGTTCAAAAATAGGATCCATAGAATATACTCTATTTGTTACAATTTCTAGACTAACACACAATAAATAATCAAAAATCACAGTAAAATGCATCATATCAATTTTGCAATGACTGATGTTACATGTGTAGTCATTATTCTTTGTATGAGCAAGCTGAAATACAGTTAGTTTCATTAGAGTCATTTTCTCACTTAGTTAACAACTTTCAATTCAAGTGCCATCGAGTACATGGTAGCTTCAGATGAGATAAACCCCTGAGTCCAACGACGGATCGTAGTTATTTAATATACAAAAAAGACTGTCATTATATACAAAAGCTACCACTATACAAAAAAATACACAAAACAAACTGTCGTTATACAATTTATATACTAAATAGATTGCCAGTATACAAACAATGTACAAAATAGATGTCACTATATAAAATATATACATAAAATATACAAAATAGATATCACAATACAAAATATTTACAAGAAAGACTATATAAAAAATATATAAAATAGTCTGTCAATATACAAAAAATATACAAATACACCGTCACTATACAAAAAATATACAAATAGACTGCCAC
>JASVEL010010047.1:0-38987 GCA_032618575.1 Nicotiana noctiflora
CTATACAAAAAATATATAAAATAAATGTAACTATACAAAATATTTAACAAAAAAAGATTGTTATTATACAAAAATACATGATACACTTCAAATACACAGTGTACACATATTACACATACAAAATTATATATAATTTATATACACTATGTTTACATATTAGAAAATATATATTATATACAGTTTTGATATATTGTTCAGACAGATTACACATTCACGATACAAAATACATTTGGGGTGCACAAATATATACACAAGTACACTCGATATACAATTTTGATACATTATCCAGATTGATTATACGTTTACGATACAAAATAAATTTGGGGTACACAAATATATACATAAGTATACTTGAGATAGGCTCAATATACACAAGGATACACTTTCAAACTTAGGAAATAATATCCTACGACCTTCAGCTTAGGAAACAAGCGGTCAAATTACTAGCTTACAAGCACTTATGTTGTCAGACGTATCCTTTCGGCTACTATATGTAATATATTTGGGTCGATGGGCCATTTTTTGAAAGTATGATAAAATATGAACTATTAAAATTTTGAGGGGCTATAAAAGGGTAGTTTTTCGGTTAGTTTGATGGCCAGCGTTCGACTGTCTTTAACCCAACAAGGATACTCTTTCTGACCCAATTACAATCAAATCGGGCCTTTTCTTCTATCCAACAAGTGGTCTATTCCTTGTTAGTTTGAAAGACAACCTCCACAAAATTTCTTGACATTTGAACAAAAATAGCTGCTGATTACGAAAAAATTATTTGTAGTCCGACAAGAGGTTACCGTGAATTATAAACCTAAGTACGAGTATGTGTTACAAATTCAAAATCAGTATAGTTTCTTAAATGTTAAAGGAATTTATTAAGAACTAAACAACGAGAAAAACAGTTACCTCTTCAGGCTTTGAGAAACATGTTTTATGCAATTCTATAGTCAACATTTCAAAGCTGAATAATTGGAAAATTAAACCATCAAAAAAATAAAAATCATAAAATAATGCTAATAAGCTGGTCGATGCAAGCAGCCAGTCAGTTTAAACAGCGACGACGTAGCAGTCAAGCCGAGAATTTTGTATCCAGCGACCATTTAAAATTAGTGTAAATTCTTGTCGTTAATTAATTAGTAACAAATTAACACATTGCTTGGGAATAATAAAAAGCGAAGATTCTACTTTTCTTTATGAGCCATCAATTTAACTTTCTTCCAAACAGCTTAATACTTTCTTACGTCTAAAGCAATCCTGTTAATGAGTCTGATAAAAGAGTAACTCTTGTCCCTATGATTCTACTCTTTCGTATGTCAACTCATAATTAATCTAACGAATTAACATACTTGTATTAAACAAGTCTGCACAAATACTTTTAGCATGTTTGGTCAGACTTCTTTTCGGCCAAAAGTATTTTTTAGCTAAAAATTAAGGTGTTTAACCAATTTTTTGAAAAGAATAAAAGTGTTTTTTGAGGAGAAGCGGAAAAAAATAGCTTCTCTCCAAAAGCTCTTTTTTAGAAGCACTTTTGAAAAAAAATTACGCTTATAAGCAGTTTTCTAAAGTTTGGCCAAACTATAATTGCTGCTCAGAAGTGTTTTTCAAACTAATTAGTCAAACACAATCTACTTCTTACCAAAAGTACTTTTAAGAAAAACACTTTATAAAAAACACTTCTCAAAATAAATTAATTTTTATAGCTTGGTGAAACGGACAATAAGTCTAAATGCAATTGTGTGAGGCATCAGAAATGGGTACCTCGTAGCCAACGTGAAGGAGTTAAAGTTCAATATTGAACTTTTTCTACTAATCATATTCTCATTAAGTATCAGAAGTATCCAATAAAATCGAAATATAAGTTTACCATATGATATGTGAATCATCAGTTAATATATTTTTAACTAATACTTTTAGGGAAAGCGGACCGCATAACTTATCATCGGACTCTCAAGTGTCACCTTGGTGTTACACAACTTTATCTTAGCCTGCATACCCTATAGTGAAAGAAAAATAAAATAAATAAAATTAAATCTCCTCTGCTCAAATTTAAAATATTAATATAGTGTATTAGTATTCCCTTTTATTTCCTCTCCCCTTCCTCAATGTAATAAGAATTTCTTTTTTTAAAAAAAATAATCCATTTAGGCATTCAAATATGTTTTTAATAAATTATATAATAAAAATAATTTCAGTTATATTTTAATAAGGAAAAAGATATTAATTTTTATGTAGTTAGTTTCTTAACAAGTAATTTTTTTTTAAAAAAAAGAAGAAATTAATGTCTGAGTTCAATGAAATTAAACGCTTAAAATTCAAGGATTCGGAGATAAAGTGAAAGCTTGAAAAAGATAGTAGAATTACCCATAATCCTATGCTCCATGTGCTATTTATTGAGTCTACTTAATACCCAAATTGCAAAAATGGCAAAGGTATGGCAAGCATGTAGCTTTTAGTACAATTGAGGAACTTCAATTTTCTTCATTCTTTTTTTTCACAAGAACATCACACGTGTTAACCCATTGACCCGTTCTTTTTCGTTTATTTTCTTCCTTTATTCAACTCTTTAGTTGGCACAACACAAATAAAGTAGACCAAATACGAAAACCATTTATAAAAGAAAACTCATAATTGTATAGATGGTAAAATATAAAAAAAATTATATTAAATGGACGTATATTAATGGTTCAAATTTTAAAACGATATTTATAGGGGGATGAAGTCCGATGGTAAGCAACCCCCACTTCCAACCGAGAGGTTGTGAGTTCGAGTCTCCCCAAGAGCAAGGTGGGTAGTTCTTGGAGGGAAGGATGCCGGGGGTCTATTTGGAAACAGCCTCTCTACCTTAGGGTAGGGGTAAGGTCTGCGTACACACTACCCTCCCCAGACCCCACTAAGTGGGATTATACTGGGTTGTTGTTGTTGTTGTTGTTGAAGTCCGAACCCAATTCAAGAGGTACATTGGGAACCATCACATTTCCAGCTATCAGGAATGCCACCTGTCTCGGCTACTGTTACGTGTACTCAAAATACTGCTAATGACTTAACTGTAGTTTCGACTTATTATTCTCACATTAAAAAATAAATATTTTATCTCCTAACTATTTTTTATGCTGATATGGTATCCTGAGTCGGGTTGATTTGGAAACAGTTTCTTTGCCCTTTCGGATAGGGATAAGGCATGCGTATATATTATCCTTTCCAAACTCCACCTTGTGAAATTATACTAAGTAGTTATTATTATTGTACATTATTGTTGATATTGTTACATTAGTCATTAGGAGGTTTCTTTTTTCTTTAACGTTGCTAACAGTGGATGGAGGAACTCAATATCCGTATTTTCTTTTGAATCATCCGATATTTGAAATTTATCAATTTAATTAATTTTTTAGAACTATTTAAAATTTTATTTTAACATTCGAACCTGACATCTTCAAATAATTACCAAAGAATTCCACCACACAACACATCCTTTTGGTACTAGTGGTTACTACACTTCCTTTTGGATTGACTTGTTTTAAGTGTATTTAAGTCAAAAAAGTTTTTAAGTCACTTTGCAGTGATTGGCGTAACTAGTAAAGTTGCTGTCATGTGACCTGAAAGTTACGGGTTCGAGCCGTAGAAACAACCTCATGTAAAAATATAGGGTAAAGTTGCGTACTATTGATACTTATGGTCCGGCCCCGAACCCCACGCATAGCGGAAGCTTAGTGCACACGGGCTGAGAAATTTGTAGTATTTGAATAAAATAAAAAATACTTTCAAACACTTATTTTTAAGCTAAAATGATAAAAACAAACCAAAAATCAAAAGTTAAAATTTCTAACTTATGTCTTAAATGCTACAATTTTAACTTAAAAATCCGTCGGACACTTACGTTGGGAATTTTTTTGTTTGTTTTCTTTTTCTTTTTCGACTTTAGGGTAGTTATATGTAGGGTTTTTTTAATCACATGATCAACTTGTGCTATTGAAAATTCAACAGAATGCGTTGGTGTGAGTGAAGTAAAGGTTGGTAAAAGTGTTAATGAGGATGAGATAGGACTAAAATTACATGGAAGAAAATTTTGTCGAATGATTTATAATTTATGGGTATTCAGGACGGCTTAACAAAAATAAAACATAATAAAAGAAAAAGATTTATATAATTAAATGATATTTATGAGTTGAATATATTGACGTTATCACTTTTACTGTAGGGCTTATGCTTTCTAGGAATATATAGTTTAACCTTTTAGAGATTTATACCTTTAGATAATATATAAAACTTTTAATACTTTTTATTTATATTTGTTTAATATTAATATGAGATGATTTAAATAGAGTAACATAAAAGTTATATAATCGACACCAGTTTTTTCTTGGGATAAAGGATAATTATATTTATTGTAAGGAAAATTCAACTGAACCGCAATAATTGAGGCAGCTAATATTTGGCTTGGCAAGGACATTCAAGTTGTGGCATCTAGGTAGGGTCTTTATAAAAATCCAAAAAATTGAATCAACCCTAAGATTAAACTAAGTCAATAAAAAAATCGATATTAGGTTTAATTTGATTTTGATTTTAATAAAAAAATAATCGATAAAATTGAACCAAACTGACTATGAAAGTAGCTACTTAAATTTATTATCTCACTCACACACACACACACACACACACACACACACACATATATATATATATATATATATATATATATAAAGTATCAAAAATTTTATGGTACATATTAGTCATTTATAATTTTTATCTAGTTCTTTGCTATTATAATAATCTAATTAATTCTTTGCCTTTACATTCTAGTTTGAGTGGTAGTATTTTTTCGCTAAGTACAAGAATTTATTTCATGTTAAAAATAATTAATTTTTAATTGAGTACTTATACTATTTATCACTATTTGATTCAATTATCATCAATATATATTAAAAATGATAGATTTCTCAAAGAACAATTTTGATAGTGTTATGTTGAAATTGTAATCGCCAAATATGCATTTGGTAGTTATGTTTCATATTTAAGAAAAAAAATTATAAATAACCAAAAAACCGACAAAAACACGAATCGAAAAAAACTCGACTTAAGTGATTTAGTTTTATTCCAATATTTAAAAAACCAACTTACTTTGTTTCATTTCTTTTTAGAGAAAAACCGACCCAAACGAACCATGAACACCCCTAGGCATCAAATTGGAATTAAAGTTCAAGTCCGCAAACTTATCTGTCATCTTTTACTGTCGCAAATTAAATCTATCAATTTTCAAAATTTCAGATGGTTTGGATTAACATAAAAGAGCAGTTTTGGTGCACTAAACTTCTTCTATATACAGGATCCGGAAAAAGGTCGGATTATGCAGCCTTATCCTATATTTCTGCAAGAGGTATTTTACACTGCATGAACCCGCGACCTCCTAATCACATGATAACAACTTTACCAGTTACGCCAAGACTCCCCTTCGAATATAATGCAAATTTTTTACGTTCTGAAATATTTTGAAACTAGTTTCAAGATTATTGAAGTTGATAGAATAAATGCCAACAACTTCCTCTCCATTTACAAAATCAAAATCATAGTGACGATGCCTAAACTCGTAATTGCGCAGTTCTTTAGAAGAAAAAAGTTCATTACAATAACTAGGAATTCGCAACAAAATCTAATTAAATGATTTATGAAAATAAAATAGAAACTTAGAAATGGTGACTACGTGAAATTAGGGTAAAGTTTCGTTGGGTCCGTCCAAAGCATATGCACAAAACGTACAGCTTTGTCTTGATCTTGTGGTTCAAGCAAAAGGTGGACCAATAGAAACCATTGAGTACGTAGGTACAAAATTACTTCTTATCATTAATTTAACTTAATTTCTTTTGAATAAGGTTAAACCCAAAATTTGGAAGTGAAGCTGACGGATTTTTACTAAAGCGAAAAATGTGAATCATAAACCTTTTAAGTACTAATATATGATGGAGATGTCTCATTTTAGTTAATCTATATCACTACTAAAAAACTGGCATTTTTCGTTCAAGGCTTACCGATCGAAATCAGTCGGAAAAAAAAAACAATCAAAATCGATCGGAAACTAAGTATTTGATCATAAAAGTCAACAATTTTTTTTCTGACAACGGAAATAGTTGTCCCACAGCAAAAAAAATAAAAATTCCGACCGAAACCGGTCGGATACTGGTCAATATTCGACCAACACCTGGTCATACTGTATATAATATATAAAAATAATTTTTTATTAAAGTTTTTCCAAATTTCCTTCCGATTCGGTTGGAAAATTTGAAATTAATATTTTCCGCCCAAGACAAAAGTTTAATATAGCTTATAATTAAATATTTCCAACCGAGTTCGATTGGAAACAAGATTTTAAAATAATTAAAATATAAATTTAATAATATTTATGTGTGTAAATAATAAATATCTTTTAAAATAAATAATATATATATATATATATATATATATATATATATATATATATATATATATATATATATATATATATATATATATATATATATGTGTGTGTGTGTGTGTGTGTGTGTGTGAGAGAGAGAGAGAGAGAGAGAGAGAGAGAGAGAGAGAGAGTTACTCTTGTTTATTTAATGTATGTTGAAGATTAATACCTAATAATCGGGTTACAACGACAATCACTGAATTCTTGGCCGGTTGTATAATTCACCCTATCCGACTTGGAGTGACTTTCCATCAGATCTCGTGCAACAAATGTTCAATGAATTTAAGATTTTAATATAATTCTTATCTATTTAAGCATTATATTTGTTATAAACAATAAAAGAAGAATATTGCAAAGAAAGAGAGAGAATTCTTATTGCTTTGAGATGGATTACAATGGAATAGAACCCCTATATTTATAGGAAGACGGTAACTTAGTCACCAAACAACGAGCCCAGAATCTCTCTAAATATAGACTTTCACCATAAATAAAATTATATTTATAACACCCCCTGAATGTCTATTCAACATATAATATGCCTCGTTAAAACTTAACTAAAATAAAACCCAGTGAAAAAAATTCTAGAGAAGGAAAAAGAGTACACATATCTACAATACGCCCTTTGGTTGCCTCGTTAAAACCTTGCAAGGAAAACTCAGTGGGATAAAACCTTGTAAAGGAAAAATAGTGCAATGCGCATTAACTCCCCCTGATTAGAGCATCGATTCACATCCTTGATATCACCATTCTTTTGAAGATCATGCGTGCAAAATAACTTTGGTGAAATGTGATTTGTCCTATATCCTTTTGTGAATCCTCCCTTCAATTGAGCTATGCATGCTGCATTATCTTCATACCAAATTGTGCGTAGTTTATCACATTTCATATCATATTTATCTCGAATAAGATGTATTATAGTCCTCAACTACACACATTCTCGACTTGCTTCATGAATATCAATTATCTCAGTATGATTATATGAAGTAGCCACAATTGATTGTTTAGTCGATGGTCAAGATATGACAGTGCCTCCACAGGTAAACACTTAACTTGTTTGAGACCGAACCTTGTATGGGCCAGATAAATACCTAGCATTGGCATAACCAATAAGATCGGGACTGTAATTATTATCATAAAATAAGCCTATATTGATAGTCCCTTTTAGATACCGCAATATATGTTTGATTCCATTCCAATATCTCTTTGTGAGAGCAAAGCTATATCTTGCTAAGACATTAACTGAAAAATTTATGTCAGGCCTTCAGGACCAAGTAGCTCTTCATTCTCTTATTGAGGTCGGAATGGATCCTTATTTACATCAAGTGATCAAACAACCATCGGAATACTTAATGGATGTGCTCCATCCATGTAAAACTGTTTCAATACCTTTTCTATGAAGGGAGATTGATGAATAAAAATTTTGTTTGCCAAATTTTCAATTTTCAAACCAAGAGATAATTTTGTCTTTTTGAGATCTTTCATCTCGAATTCCTTCTTTCAATAATCAATTGCCTTTTGGATTCCTATAGGAGTTCTAATAAGCTTTATGTCATCAAGATATATAGAAAATACAAGAAATTCGGATGTTATTTTCTTTATAAAAACACATAGAAAAATGGCATCATTTATATAACCCTCCTTTAATAAATACACACTAAGACGATTATGTCACATTCGTCCCGATTGCTTTAGACCATACAAAGATCTTTCTAATTCGATTGATAACATTTCTTGGGACTTTGAAGCATGTGTGTTGGGCATTTTAAATCCCTCTGGAATTTTTATGTATATCTCATTATCAAGTGAGCCATAAAGGTAGGCGGTAATCACATCCATGAAATGCATGTCAAGTTTTTCATGGATAGCAAAACTAATGAGATAAAGAAACGTTATAGCACCTATAACAGGTGAATATGTCTCTTCATAATCGACACCAGGCCTTTGTAAAAATCCTTGTGCAACAAGGCATGCCTTGTATCTTTATACCTCATTTTTCTCATTCCTCTTGCGTACAAAGACCCATTTATAGCCAACAGGCTTAACTCCATTAGGTGTTTGAACTATAGGCCCACAAACTTCACGTTCCGCAAGTGTATTCAACTCTGATTGGATTGCTTCTTGCCATTTTGGCCAATCACGTGTTTGTCTACATTCTCCAATATATTAAGGTTCAAAATCCTCATTATTTTGCATAATAAAAGATGTAACATTGTATGCAAAGACATAATCCACCACTATATCCAATTGATTCAAATTTGTCTCAATATCGATTGGATTTATTGATAGTTCCTTAATTTCTTGACTCTCGGGCTCAGTGGTTTCCTCATGAATCTCATAATTTATTAAATCGTGGATTTATTTACGAAACTCTTTCGTATTGTCATTTTGATCATTTGTTTTTCTTTTTATAGGATTTCAATCTTTGGAACCCAATGTTCTACCACGTTTTAGGGGTGTTTTTGTCTCATTAGCTATGACACTAGAAGCTATGACACTATGATGTGGAGCCTATAGCTATATTGGGTCGTCAGGTGATGAGATTGAGGTCCAAGGACATTGCTTCAATTAAGGTTCAGTGGAGAGGTCGACCCGCGGAGGAGGCCACTTGGGAGATCGAGCGGGAGATGCGGAGCAGATATCCTCACTTGTTTGAGTTTTCAGGTATGTTTTTTGACCCGCTCGAGGACGATCGTTTGCTTAAGAGGGGGAGAATGTGACGACCCGCCCGTCATCATGGGAATTACCACCCTGTTACCTTGCATTTATATGTTTCATGCTTTTATATCGGTGTTAGAGTCTATCGGGTGAGTTAGGAGTGATTCTGGTTGGAAATGAGGCAAATAGCCTTTTAAAATGAAGCTTGGTTTTGAAAAGACAACCTGGAGTTGACTATTTAGTTAGAGGGCTCAGAATAGCATTCTGATGATTTGGTTAGTTCCGGGAGGTGATTTGTGACTTAGGGGAGCGATCAAAATTGAATTTGGAGGTCCGATGTAGAAATAGGCTTGAATTGGTTATGGTTGAATTTTGACGATATCCGAATGGTGGGTTAGATATTGATCCGGGAGTCGAAATGAAATTCTGACAATTTTTGTAGCTTCGATATATGATTTTGGATATGTCTGCAAATTTTCAGGTCATTCAGACGTCGTTTGGTTGGGTTTTTGATTGAATGTTAGTTTCGGAAGTTTGAGTTGAATCCTATGCTTGAATCTGCTATAATTCGATGATTTCTGTGTTTAAGGGCGTGTTTTTATGATTTGAACACGTTCGTATGGTGATCTAGAGTAGAATGGCATTTTTGGTTGAGGTCCCGAGGGCCTCGGGATGAGTTTGAGAGGTTTAATGGAAGGATTTGGAGTTTGGGAGCTGCTGTCATGAATTGCAGCATCATTTCCGCTTCTGTGGATTGGGAACCGCAGAAGCGGAGCCGCGGGTGCGTATTTTGGCTCGCAAAAGCAAAATTTGGCTTGGTCAGGAAGTTCCGCAGAAGCGGATTATTTAGCGCAGGAGCGGGCTCGCTTCCGCGAACCAGAGGTCGCAGAAGCGGAGGCAGGCGTTTGGGTGGACCATCGCAGGTGCGAGCATTTCTCCGCAAAGGCGGTCGCGCAGATACGATACCTGGGCTGCAGGTGCGAAAGTGGCCGATTTATGTTGGATCGCAGAAGCGACCATTTGGTCGTAGATGCGGACTCGCATGTGCGAGACTGTGTCCGCAGAACCGGAAATCGCGTCAGTTATTAGAATCAGAAGGTTAAAAATTTCTGAACAGTCTTAAAATGCTAAGGCAATTTCTAAGAGGAGATTAAGGGGCAGTTTTCAGAGAAATCAAAGGGATTCTTCAGGTAATCATTCATGGACCTAAATTATGTCATTTTCTTGCTAAATTATGGTCTTTTTGACTGAAACTGGAGGAATTAGGGGTGTATTAATGGAGGTTTTCACCCTAGGCCTGGGTTATAGAAAATCAATGATTTGAATGGGTAAATGGAGTCCGATTTTGGTAAATTTTATATACGTGGACTCGTGTTGAGATGAAGATTCCGAATATATAACTTTTGTAATTTTTCGAGAAGTGTACCGAAAGTCGGGTTTTGGCAACGTTGTAAGTTTTGGTGTAATATGAATTTCTTTGACTGGGTAACATTCCATTGGCCTATTTTGATGTATTTCTACTACATTTGATCAGACTCTACACCTGCAGAGGTTGATTCTTGTGGCAAGGGCATCGCGGATTAGTCGTCGAGCCGAGTCGAGGTGAGTAATGGGTGTGGGTGATGACCAGTGGGTTCGAAACCCTGGTATACCACTTTGTGACGTTGTATTGCGGCGAGACACGCACTCTCATGTGAGTGCAGAGTCGATTGTGATTGGGACTATGTCTTAGTCCGACCTGTTGATATTATACTGTGTTATTGGCTATTCTTGAGCCGGTGAACCTCCTTCTTGGATGGTTGTGTACATTTTGGGCTGTAAGCCAGTTATTGGGATCCTGCGAGGATCGTTATTATTATTTCTATGATATTGACATGCTATTTTACTACCAGTCCTGAGCTATTACTGTCATTAGGGTTTTCCAAACTCTGGAATTTCTGATATACTATTTTCTACTGAAAAATGATAAAAGAGTTTTTCAAAAACTACTTTTGAGCCTGTGAGGCTGCATTTGCATATTAGCTGACTGGTAGTGGATCGGGCTGCGCGCCGCAGCGTATTCATGATATTGTGCTTGGGATATAGGAGCCCCTCCGGAGTCTGAACCTCTACAGTGAGCACGGGTACCCAAATGGATCGGGCTACGCGCCGTAGCGGTCATTTCATGTATTGCATTGCATTTAGGTACATCTGATAGCTGTTATATTATTTTGCTTGTACTTTCTGGTGCAGATACTGTTGATATTGATACTATTGTAGGGTATTTGATTATAGCTTTACATAGTGCTATATTGTGATTTCTTACCTTTCGCTGTCTTACCCCTGTTCATTACCACTGAGTCTGGAAGTACTCACTTTACTCCCTGCACCTTGTGTGCAGATCCAGGTATATTACAGCAGTCCTGACCCAGTTGCTGCTCGGGGATACTTTCGGGATAGTCAAGGTAGCTTCCGCGTCCGCAGGACCTGACTCCCCTTCCAGCTTACTTTTATTCATGTTATTATCTATTTCCGCACTGAGTATTGATGTAGACACTATTACACTTGTATACTCTTTAGAGGCTCATGACTCGTGACCCCTTGGTATTTGGGGAGTTATTATTGTTTTGGTACGTGATCCCCGTACTTAGTTATGCCATTACTGTTATTCTATCTTTGTTGATGCCTAAAATAGTTTAAGGTGAGCTAATAGCTCCGTGAGTTCTGTTGATTGGTTGGGCTGGCCTAGTAGTGTGCTGGACGCCAACATGACCGGGCTTGGGGTCGTGACATGTTTCAAGATAGCAAATAACGGAGGGCAATTCAAACCCATCATATATTCCTAATCTTCTTTGGGGACCTATTTTGATGCAATATGGCGGTGCTACAAGCACATATACTGCGCATCTAGAAATTCTTAAATGGGATATATTAGGTTCATGACCCAAAACTAATTGCAACTGAGAATATTTATGATAATTTATTGATCTGAGACGAGCATGTAAAATGTAGTGACCCCAAACAAAAGTGGGCAACCTCGTTTTCATGAGTAATAGTCTTGCTATCAATTGCAGACGTTTAATTAAAGACGTTGCAAGGCCATTTTGAGTGTGAACATGAGCTACATGATGTTCCACTTTTATCCCAATTGATAAACAATAATCATTAAATGCTTGGGATGAAAACTCAACAGTATTATCAAGTCTAATAGACTTAACTGGATTATTGGAGAATTGCGCCCATAATCAAAATATTTGTGCCATTAATTTTGCAAACGCGAGGTTGCGAGATGACAATATACATACATGAGACCATCTAGAAGATGAATTTATTAAGGCCATAAAATATCTAAATGACTCACCAGATGGGTGAATAGGTCCACAAATATTCCCTTGTATACGTTCCAAAAATGCAGGGGACTCAATCCAACCTTTATCGGTGATGGTCTTATAATTAACTTGCCTTAATAACAAGAAGTTCAAGAAAATTCATTATTTAAAAGAATCTTTAAATTTTCTAATGGATGCCCATTTGAGTTTTCTATAATTCTTCTCATCATAATTGATTCAGGATGTCCCAATCGATCATGCCAACGTATAAAAGTATTAAAATCAGTAACCTTTTGGTTTACAATAGAATGTGCCTCAATTACACTAATTCTTGTCTAGTACATGCCACATGATAAAGATGAGAACTTCTCAATAACTTCTTTTGGCCAGAGACATTCTTGGTAATGATGAGATATTCAAAATTATTCTCATCTATTGTCTTAATATGATATATATTTCGTTGGATAGCTTTAAAACTCAACAAGTTCCTCTTGGACTTGGAGGAGAACATTGCATTCTCTATGATAAGTAATGTTCCTTTAGGCAGAGTTATAGTAGCTCTTCTAGAGCCTTCAATTAGATTACTACTAACAGTAATCGTTCTGCCTTAGACATACTTAAATAAGAGAAATATTTATTCTCTTTGAATATTGTATGTGTCGTATGGGTCAATTAAATAAATATTTTTACGATTGAACTATGATCCAATTTTGCTTTGAGAGATATCCATATTTGCTTGTATTTAAAATCAAATTATAGAATGTCAAGAATTTAAAAGAGAAAAAAAAGTAAAATGCTTACCTTAAATTCAGAATTTAATCATGAATAAAGTTCATGGAACAATTGACAATCATTATGCTCAATTCCAAAACTTCGACTTAATTGGTTAGAGTCGCGTGCTGATAACGTGTTATAAACAATAAAAGAAGAATATTGCAAAGAAAGAGAGAGGACACTTATTGTTCTGAGATGAATTACAATGGAATATAACTCCTATATTTATAGGGAGAGGGTGACTTAGCTACCAAGCAATGAACCCTAGAATCTTTCTAAATATAGACATTCATCATAAATAAAATTATATTTATAACAATATTATCAATATTTTCATCTAACATTACATACTTTATTTGCAGACTAGGTGTGCCTGGGAGGATCGGATATAACCATGAAATTTGTGTAAAGTGGGAGTACAAATATCGTAAGAGGCTATGTGATTCCTTCTGCTCCGCTCGAAAGATTAACAAGAAGCCTTCACGGGTTCTACCGGATTTCCGATCGATTTCAGTTGATTTTTGGTGGACGAATTTGCACTGTTTTTAGTAGTGTAATGGACAGAAAAATGTATAAAGATAAACCTAATTACTAGAAATTAGGAGCGATTATAGTACTAGATATTATGGATATGACTGTATGATATGAATTATACAACAACAACGACTGAGTAAAATCCTACTAGTAAAGTCTGGAAAGGATAGTATGTATGCAGACCTTACCCCTACTCTGCGGGGATAGAGAGACTGTTTCCGAAAGACCCTCAGCTCAAGAAGACAAAAGAAGATAAAATATTGTATGATATGTATTATGATTCACAAAATCAATATTTAGGGGTCATAACTTATAAGTACAATAAGGTAAAAGTATCGGGTGCTTTACTTGGTTCATAGGGGTACGGGATAGAACTATAATTTGTTTAGCTTTCAAAGAACAATTCACTAAAGATCATTTTTATACTTAGCTTGGTTCATGGCATGAGATAGAACTACAGTTTGATTTCTTTTTCCAGGAATAGTTCATTAAAGAATTAATTTATGTTAATAAGATTAAAGACCAATTTACTTCAACTGTTAAAGTTTCTGTGTTCGGATAGTCTGACATTGACGTAAAAAAGAAAATTAATAGGAGTAAATCTTTATCTAGATAATAGATAAATGTACTTTTGGTCGTTCAATAATTGATCAAATATCTATTTATTCCTCAAATATTTAACTAAGCATATTAAACCTTCAAGTAACAAAATTATATAATTTTTGTATCTTGAAGTAAGAAAAATGGTACATTCGGATATATTATACGATTTTTTTACCCTATGAAAAAAACTCTACGGCAACACATAAATAGTCACGTAATTATCCGTTAATTAATAATCAATTAAATTTGTTAGAATCAAGAATAGATGGATCACTACATTTTAAACATTAAAAGTAGGGGTGATGGATTAAGTTGGTTCGGTTTTAATCAAAATCAAACCACACCAATATATCAGTTTAGATTGGTTCGGCTTTGTAGGATTTTTCGTGTTTTCGGATTTTTTGTTACATGAATATTATTTCAATCTTACGTTATTAAAATTATAAATAATTTGATAAGTGAATATATATTTAGTAAATATGAAAAAAATTGACAAACATATGATCTATTAAAATATTCTAATGGCAGAAATTTTTTAGTAACATATGATAGTTATTTTTAGTCGTTTAACAATAATTTTTCGTTAATTTACGCTTTTAAGGTTAATACATGAGAGGATCCCAAATATTACTACATTTTTAAAAGAAAAATCACTACAAAGTCTTTAAAATAAATAAAATTTATATATTTATATATCGGTTTCGTTCGAGTTTTTTTTTTTCTCAATACCAAGCCAAGTCAAACCAAACCTAGTCGGATTTTTTAATCGGTTTGATTTAATTTTTCGGTTTGGTGCGATTTTTTCGATTCGGTTTAAACACCCTTAATTAAAAACTTAAGTATGCTTAATCTGTCACTGCAAAGATTAAATCAAATTGTCATAATAGAGGTACCAAAAATGCAGTTTCTCTATTAATAATAATAAAGAGAGGAAATGAGAGTAATATCTATCGTCCACGCTTTATGGTTATTTAATAGTTAAACCAAAGTTTTATATTAACATGAATCTGTTAATGATCAACAGATTACAATTTAAAATGGAGCTACACGAATTTTGAACGCCTTAAAAGATCTAACTTCTATTATTTCGTATTAATTACGTATAAAAAACAATGCAATTACTACCTAATTTAATTTCTCCTTCTCTGATGAAAAACTCTTAATTTCTAGCTGCTGTTATTTCCTTAATTAATTAGCCCAAAATAATAAACTCCAGTCCTAAAAATAATAACTCCAACCTCATTTAATATCTCCTTTCACTGACGAATTTTCCTTATAATTTCTATAATTGGAAGGACCATTTAGTTACACAATTTAAGAAAGAGGGTCTAAATAATCGCAATTGAAGATTATCAGAATCTTCTTCTTCTTCTTCTTCTCTCAAGTCTCCGCCTCTCTCTCTCTCTATATATATATTTTTAGAGTTGTTCACTTCTCTGCTTTCTCCAAAGCGCTGTTTCTCATTTTATTTTCTTGATTTTTTAAGTTCACATGCGTATCTATAATTACTTTTGTTTTATATTTATTTTTGTTAACGTAATGGAACAGATACGTTTTCCTTAAATTCTTGTCTGTTTTTCTGTACCCAAAGTCAACATGCAAGCTTTGAATCAGCCAACTTGATTTATAATCAAGTCCAATAACACCTTTTTTAGAGCCCCTTCAAATAAAGGAAACAATTTGTGTGCAGAAAAAAGTGAAATTAATAAAGATGAAGAATGAAGAACAAGCTCTGTTTCTATTTGGTATTTCTCTTTCAACCCGACCCAGATGGCAACAGTTCCTCTTATGCTCTTCTGGCTTCTTTTTTGGGTATCTCGTCAATGGTGTCTGTGAGGTAACTCTTACGAATCTTTCTTCTTTTTGCCCATTGTTATTTAGTCCATAAGAAATTTAATAAAAGAATGAATTTGTAGTTTTGGGGGTATGGATTTCTTAAGTACAAGCTGAGGTTCTATGGTAAAACAGCCTCTCTACATCGGTAAGGTCTGAGTACATACTATCCACCCAAAATCCACTTGTGTGATTTTATTGGGTTGTTGTTGGATTTTTAAGTATCATAATATTTCCTCTTGTTTGGCAACTATTATTATGTGGTATTTGGTCAACAAGAAATTTCACCAAAAAAAAAGTAGTTGAAATTTTGGTTTTGATTTCTTTTTTCCTTTTTGCATGCTATCACTTGGGTTTTAATTTTTATGGCTCAAAATGGATTTGATTTCATTTTATGAGTGCTTAAGTATTTTTCAATTTACAGTTAATGAGGACAATTCTGAGTTTTGTCAGTAGTATTATATGTTAAAAAAGGAATTTGTCTCTAACTAGGTAGACTTGAGTGGACCAAGTTTGTAATTTAATATGCAGATTGCCCAAATCATTAACATTAATAAGAACTTCATTAATTCTGTAATTGTTGTTTTCTTATGTTAAATTTTTTCATCTGGGACCCCCTTTGTGGTCCATTTTGCAGAAGTAATTTTCTTACTGTTAGAAAAAAAAAAATTCATGGTTGCCAACTTTTGCCTTAATTTCCACTACAAGGGCCCTTGCCTTTTGCCTTATTACGCAAGTGTAGCTATCTGTTTATTACATCTTTTCTGACTTCATGTTATTCCTGGAATCAATTGACATCATCTTGGACTTTACTTGTGCACTTGAGTGTTTTCCTTTGTATAGGTGAAGCTGATTTTATCTTAATTTATATGTTCAATAACAGGAATATGTCTATAATAGGCTTCAATTCAGGTAAGTTTGACATGCCCTTTTAAGGATCATCATTAAATATTTTTGGTTTGGTATGAATTTAGAGATTAATTTGCTCATGTGGTTAGTATTTGACTTATTGCAGCTATGGATGGTACTTTACCTTTGTTCAAGGATGGGTTTATGTGGCTCTGATTTACTTCAATGGTTTTACTCCAAAGCAAATGGTTAACTCATGGAGGACTTATTTTAAGCTCTCTGCAGTTCTTATGGGCTCACAGGGATTAACGAAAGGAGCTTTAGCTTTCATTAATTATCCGGCACAAATCATGTTCAAATCCGCCAAGGTGAATAGCTAAGTCAATTCCTCTGTTCCTCGCGGAGCAATGGTGATGCTTGTCTCTAATGTACTAATATAGACGAAAGCGAGCCTAGATGAAATTAGTAGAATTAATCATACCAACTAGCAATCCGCGTCGTTGGTAAATATGGTAGACCATTTTTATGACAGATCTTGAAGGACTTTCAAGATATTTCTTCAGTATAACTTATCAATAAGTACATTAAGGACAAAAATCAAATACGATTACTTCGGTTTACTAAATGCCTTGGGGCGCACCTCGACAACAGTCCTTTATCTAACATAAGATTTTCTTGCAATCAGTGTAATTACTTCTTATTCTTGATAGCTCATGACAGAGTATGTTTAAAGATACTCTTGGTAACCAATTTTAATGTGGATTAAAGATAATCTTGGTAACCAATGTTATTGTGGATTACAAGTTTGTGTTTCTCATTGATTAGCAGGATAGAAGTTTATTCATCTGTTGCCTAACAAGCTTCATGTTCCAATTTACGAATATTCCAGGTTTTGCCTGTCATGGTGATGGGGGCTTTCATACCAGGGCTGCGACGAAAATATCCACCCCATGAATATATATCGGCAATACTCTTGGTAGTAGGCCTGATTCTTTTCACCTTGGCTGATGCACAAACCTCGCCAAATTTCAGCATTATCGGTGTGCTAATGATATCTGGTGCTTTGATTATGGATTCCTTTGTGGGGAATTATCAAGAGGCCATCTTCAAGATGAATCCTAACACAACACAGGTTTATTTCATGTGCTTTTGCATTTATGATACTTAATCATGAGAATAATTGTTCATGACAAACTTGTGACTAACTCACACCTTTTGGATTGTTTAACCTTTAACTATAACAGATGGAGATGCTCTACTGCTCAACAATTGTCGGCTTTCCTATCTTGATAGTGGCTATGATTGTAACAGGAGAACTAAGGAAAGCATGGCCTTCATGTGCTCAGGTAATCATCACTAGTAACACATGCATCTTGTTTCAACCTTGTTTCCTGCTTACCTTGGTTTCTTTTTTCCTGCAGCATCCCTATGTTTACGGAGTCTTGGTGTTTGAAGCCTGCGCTACATTCGTGGGGCAAGTGTCTGTCCTTTCCCTCATAGCGATATTTGGTGCTGCCACTACTACAATGGTTTGTTTCTACTTGTCCTTTTGTGAAAGTGTTTGATTATCTCATTATGACCGCGTATACATCTCCAACTATAACACTCAATTTGCTTGAGTACGACTATTAACTGTGTTGAAAATTATCAGATCACGACTGCAAGGAAGGCTGTAACGTTGTTGCTTTCTTACTTGATATTCACGAAGCCTTTGACCGAACAACATGGTACCGGATTGCTGTTGATGGCTATGTGTATCGTAATGAAGATGTTGCCTGAAAACAAGCCCCTACCTAGGCCTCAAAAAACTATTCCTCTTCATCAAACCGAAAAACCATATCAGACTGAAGATAACAGATTTCAAATAGGCAATGAAGAGGAGGAAGAGAAGAGACCTTTGGTCTAAAACAAAATAGCACTTGTTTGCTCTAGCTTTAGTCTTATTATTTCATTTTGATTAGGTTATAGTTGTAATATGGCAACAAAATGTTAGCCTCTTTTTTACTTTGTTGCAATTCATCTAAGGTGGTAAACATTTGTGAAGTAATTTGTTTCCTCTGATGGCATTTAGTCCTACTTTAGATGATGAATATATGGGTGCAGTAATGCCAAGTTCTTTAGGCTTGGAATCTCCTGGTTGACAAGTAATCAATAAATCATTACTAATGATCCTTCTATATGAAAATTATACTGTTAAAAGTAAAAAGTTAAAGGTAACTGTGTTTTTTTTTTTTTTTTTCAATTTTCATTTTGGTCAAAACTTAAGAATGTTTAGTTACAGGATCAAGAGGCGATGGTAGCCTCTCTCTCACACTAGCAGAACACATTTTTTGGCTTGACAAAAATTCCTACTTTTACTGAATTTATACACAAGACCAAACACTAGTTTAAGATTTGTCAAGGCTTCAAGATATGATTAGGCAACAAAAAAAAAAGGTAGTGTTTATCATTTCAGAAAGTTAGTTCGTTTAAGAGAATTAGAAGAAGAAGACACTAATTTCGCAGTTCGTCCATAAGAAAATAATCCACCATTATAAATTGACATCATATGAATTTTAGTATCTCAGGAGAAGTTAGTTTCATGGTTGTAATAGGAATTTAAATGGGGAAAAAATCAGTACTAATAATTTAAAAATAGCCACAATTTTAAAGTAATCGAAATTTAGCATATGCTGGAGTTCGATTTTTCACATATGATATTCCACCCTAATATGCTGCAATTTCATAATGTGATGGACTTTCAACATAATATGCTGGAGTTTATATGCAGGAACTCCATAATCCACCATATTATATTGGAACTTTCCGTGTGCTAGAGTTCCAACATAATATGCTGAAAGTTCATACGCAAAAGTTCTTCAACATATTATATTGGAGTTATCCGTGTTTCAACAAAATAATAGCTTATGCAATGGTTTACGAATGCAAATTATTTTTCAACTATTAATCCGAAAATTGGTTATCCCGTGCTATTTTCACAATTTCAATTGACTTATTGACCAACGAGAGGACATGCCAACAAGTGTTAGCCCAATGATGTTAAATGGGCTAAAGTTGATTAAAGCCTCATTTGTTTGCACTTAATGGATGTCCAAATCTCAATCACCCAGATCTGAGATATTAAATGCGTTTGTTTTTAAAATTTGAATTTTAATTATTTAGAACATAATCATTAAGTGTGTTTATTTTATTTTACTTCACAACCACTTAATGGGTCTGAATAGGTATGTATGGTTAAGATCTATAATAAAGACTTAATTTCATTAAGATGCAATCACATATTCATTAGTAACTGTCGTCATCGCCTATCATTATCAATTACCACCATGCCGCCACCACCACCATACTCAACTACTGCCACTACCTCCACCACCACCATGCCAGCATCATCCTCAATACAGCACCTACCATTATCGACTATCACCGCCCACTATCCCCCACCACTCCGACCACCATCATTCTCCCGTACAATCAACACTTATCCATCTCAACTACCACAGCTGACCACCCCATCACCATCAACAACCACAACCGACAGTGTCCATCGTTACAACCTACAACCACCTTCCTCAATCACAATTACTACCACTACCCGCCATTGTTAACTATTACCAACAACATCACCACATTCTCAATCATAATTTCCACCACTACTAATCATACTAGCTATTAACATGAACCACCATCATCAACCTAAACTACCACTAACCACCGCCTCTAGTCGGCCTTAACCCGTTAGCAATCACCACCAACAACAATCATATGTTAAAGACTATACTTACTCCATTTCATATTAAATGAGATACTTCACTTTTTAGTCTGTTCCAAAACAAATGACACATTTTTTAATTTGGAAATAATTCAACTTTAAACTCTTTATTTTACCATTTTTGCCCTTATTTAGAACTTTTTATAGCCACATAAATGACATGACCTACAAACCTTTTACCCCTTATACTTTTAAAATCACAACTTTCAAAAGTCATTTTCTTTTTTCTTAAACTGCGTGTCGAGTCAAGCTACCTTAAATAATACTCCCTCCGGTCCAAAATAAGTGATTTTTTGGATGTTTTCACACATATTAAGAAAGTCACTTTTTAGCATTAATTAGCAATAGAATTGACCATTTATCTCATAAACACTCCTAACACATATTCCAATACTATTTACTCTGAGTACAATGTAGGAAAAACATCATTAAGTTATTCTTGAAATCCGAAAAAATTACTTATTTTGGACCACAAAAAAAGACCAAAAAATCACTTATTTTGGATCAGAGGGAGTATGAAACAAAGGAAGTATATTTTATTGATAGAATATTAGATTGGTTATTTCATTTAAATTTTATATTTATTAATTTTCAAATAAAAATAAATTTTATATAAGTATTAAAAATAAAATAATTAATTATTTTTATTCATTATCTTAAATTGTTTAGGTGTGTAAATGTTAAGAAAAACAAATGAGTCCTACATGAGCCCAACATAAACCGTAGTGCATGTGCCCGCCACACGCCGTTTATGAGATGCTTAAAAGACTAGAAAAAGTACAATGGACACGTGAAGGATGAAGAAAGAGCCGTGGGTGACAAATTTTCAGGGTTAAATAACAGCTAAACACGTGTCCATGCCCAATGCAAATATCACAGTTAACAAAAATACTAGAGTACGGGAAGAAGAATTGAATAGTTCAGAGAAAATGGAGGAAACCAACAGGAACGGTGAAACACCATTGTTGAGATCAGTGGACGGAGAATTGGAGAAAGGAAGGAAGAATGGGAGGCCCAAAGAGCCATGGAAAGGGGAAGTAGTGAAGAGCATTGTATATGCAGGGCTTGACGCCATTGTCACTTCTTTCTCCCTCATTTCTTCCATCTCCGCTGGCCGTCTTTCCTCTGGTACTTACTCTCTACCCCATTTCTCCACTTTGGTAAATATTACATTTGATTTCAAGGTCGTAGATTTGATTCACATTGTTGTTGTCCACCTATATAATAACGTTTCTATATGTTCCTATGTACGTCCTTGATTTTAAACTCAATTAGATGTACTAATTACTCATTTTTAAGCTTTTTCTGTTTGTGGAAATTGAAGTTATTTCCATTAATAATGATTTTGCGGCTGGCCTTTGAATTATCAATTTTGATAGTATTGGACTATACTAGTATCGATCAATTTTGAGTCTTTGACATAGCAACTTTGCTTTGTTTAAGCTAAAATAGAGACTTCTCTATATTGTAATATTTAATCAAGGATATTTATGTAGAGAAAGGTTAGGTTTGGATATCAAGGGGTGCAGACACTAGCATTTTGAACTGAATTGCTTTTCAAAAACTTCTGTTCATTTGGAACATGTGTGACTGTCTCGGCCATGACGAGACTAGTAGTTGAGTATTTAGGTTATTGGTTGAAGCTTCGAATCCGACTTGATCACGCGTTCAAAATATCAATACACCTGACTAATAGAGTGTAACCAATTTTACCCTTCTCCAGCTCACTCTTTCCTAGTTCCTCAACTCCCATGAAGGAGAAAATCACAGGATGTATTTTCTTCCATGGACTTGGATAGCATAGTTGTATGGGGCAGCTCTGTGCATTAAGCTCCCGCTATGCGTAGGGATAGCATTAGTGGCGGATCTAGGGGGCGCAAGGGTGTTCACCCGAACACCCTTCGCCGAAAAATTACACTGTATATATAAGGTAAAATCTATTTTTTACCTCTATATATTCAGTTTTGAACACTCTTAACACTATCCACTAGGTACAAATTTTTTTTTTGAACACCCTTCATCAGGGTTCTGGCTCCGCCACTGGATAGCATAGCTGTATATATTATGTTTTATCATTTTTGGTGTTTAGGGGTTGCTCAAATGCGCATATGCATGGCTCAGTTCATGGAGAATATTGCAGCTAGCTTACTCTGTAAATGTTTGTTTTTTCTTGCAGTTGATGTTTTGGTGTTGGGTTTTGCTAATCTAGTCGCTGATGGAATATCTATGGGGTTTGGGGACTATGTATCAAGCAGCACGGAGAAGGATGTCGCTGCCAAGGAGAGGACAGTCACCGAGTGGGACGTCGTTAACCAACACAGGCCTCAGAAGCAGGAATTACTTCGACATTATCAGGAACTTGGAATGAATGATACTGATGCTAATACAGTATGCTTTTATCCTATACTCTGATGCTCATCTCATTCAGTGTGAAGTTATAGATGCATCCTTCATCAGTAGACACTGGCGTATCACCTTTACCAGTGTCTCTTTCTAGTTTCTTTATCATTACCCCTTTTCTTGAGGTAGAATGAAGTAGAGTTACTTTAACATTTACTCGTGGTGGAAATGATATTTAATAAAGCTTGGTCCAATGAAGGAAAAAAGTTAGGACTCTAGGTATTAGCCATGAGACTGACGTACTGCATTAACATTTACTTGTGGTGGAAATTACAAAGCTTGTAGTAGTGTTCAGTTTGCAACTTTAAGATAGACAAGCCCTTGTTAGTTGAAATCTTCAATACGCAAATTTTGCTACAGCTGCCATTCTGTTTTGTGAATGTAAAATGAGCTTTAAGCTGAAAACGGATAAGTGTTCAATGCAGCTATGATATCTTTGCCTGCAATTAACGATATCTGCTCTTGGTGCAAGGTGGTGAACATATTTTCCAAGTATAGGGACATAATGGTGGACGAGAAGATGGCAACCGAGAAAGGATTGTTGCCACCAGATCAAGCTGAAAAACCATGGAAGAATGGACTAATCACATTTGCTGCCTTCATCGTGTTCGGTTGTGCTCCACTTCTGGCATTCATCGTGCTCATCCCGTTCACAAACAATGATACGCACAAGTTCATAGGTGCCATTGTGTTTTCTGCAGTTGCCCTTGCACTGCTGGGGATAGCTAAGGCCAAGATTGCCGGTCAGAATTATGCTCTTTCTGCAGCTATTACCCTTTTCAATGGACTCATTGCTGGGGCTGCTGCATATGGAATTGGTTGGACTCTTAGGAATGTTGCTGGCTTGGAAGAGTGATCACTCAATATTATGTTGCAAAACTGGTTTTGCTGTTTAAGGGTCACAAAAAGTGAGAGCACTGGTGATTTCCTAGTTTTAAGCCATTCTTGTGACAACAAAATCCTGTTCTTGAAATATTACTGTCCTAACTTATATAGTCAGTAACTTTTCTCCCCTAATTAATCTACTTTTTATGTTAAAAGGGTCGAGATTTTAAAATAACCAAAAGTACTAGTGTCTTTACTGTTCGTTTCTTAGCAGAAGTTAGTAGTAAGAAGAGCAGCAATATATGGACACTAACTTAGTATATGCATTTGCAGTGTAAACGTTTTCTACACTAGTACATGTTATTTGTGATTTTGTTACATGTATTTTGATTGTATTAATATATTTTACATTGTAAGTGAATAGTATTTAAACTCAAATTATGTATGGACAACCACCTCCAGTATAACTGGTTGTTTCGGGTTTTAATTAGTGAGCTTGAGAAGAGCATTATTTGAAGTTGAACGTTCTCTATTTCCCACTACTATTATAATATTTGGAAAGGAAAAGAACAAGCATGAGAGGTAGGGTAGTTCATTTGGACTGGACATCCGAAATTCGAACTGAATCGTTTAATTTCGGATTTCAGATTGGATCGGATTTTGTATTGTGTTTATTAAAATTCCTTGGGATTCGATTCGAATTGGTATAATTTTAATACGATTCGATTCGGTCCAATTCGAAATTCGAAATTATCAAGTTATGTATAAATATTAAACTTTAATTTCTAGGGCATGTATAAATATTAAAGTTTAATTTCGGATAGTTAGTACTTCTTTATATTTTTCTTCGAGTTATTATTTTTACAATTAATGGATTTAGCTATACTAATACCAAAGTACTCTCATAATTGAAAAAAAATTAAATTCCTTTTTTTACAAAGAAAATATACATATGAGTTTGTAACTTTGAGACATAATAATCCGATCCGAAATTTGAAAATCCGATTTGAGCCAAACTTTAAAATTGGATCCGATTCGATATTAATTCAGATCAAATTCGAATTACATTTTTTAAAATCCGAAATCCCCTAAATGTGATAAATATGATCCGATCCAATCCATGCACAGTCTAGGGGCAAAAGCACCAGGAAAATCTACGTAAAAATAGATGTATTTACCTCGAATGCAAACACATATTTCACGTGGAACATTTTTGAAAGGCACTCATTGCTTGTGGGAGTTATGTGTCACAACTTGAAAGTTCCAAAAAGAATGGTATTCGACATACTAAAGTTAACGTATATTTTATTTCAATTTAAATTAAGTGCTAATATTTTATTTCTTTAAGGTAGAGATAATGATACTAATTTCTAAAGTCTATAAAACTAAAGAAGTTCCTAAATGTCATGTTTTTCCCTTACGTGTTAAAAATACATATTAGTACTACTAATACTGATACTACAGCCTGAATAGTGAAAAATAACAGAGAATTCAATCGTTCAAAACAGTTGAGAAAATGGCGGAAAGAAACAAGAATGGTGGATTGACACCACTGTTGGGAGAAAGACCGAAAGAGCCATGGAAAGGAGGAGAGGTTGTGAAGAGCATTATGAATGCAGGGCCTGACGCCATTGTCACTTCTTTCTCCCTCATTTCTTCCATCTCTGCCACCCATCATTCTTCTGGTACCTACTTCTCTTCCCTATTCTCCATTTCTTTATTGTTACTTACTAATTATGAGATAATTATGCTCGTCCATTATTTTATGGCTTCTTGGATTTACGAATACAATTGTATCAAAAAGAGAAATGAGCTCCTTTCTAAGAACCTGGTCCGCTGTATTATGGAACTCAATTTGGATTAATTAGACTAAATTTTAGAACCATCTATGGCATACTACATCCTTTGAAAGCTGTTGTGGCAGTCAACAGTGGCGGAGGCAATGGGAATTGAACAAGTGATCTCACAAAGGTTTTGAACCCCTTGACCTTTGAGCTATGTCAAAGGGATTCAAAGCATAATATAAAAAGATAAAAAACAGATTTTACCTTACATATACATTTTTCGGCGAAGACGGTCCGGGTGTCACCCTTCCGCCCCCTAAATCCGTCCCTGTCAGTCAAGGGAGTGGTGAATGAAGTGGGTGAAAGATGTAGTTTTCTTTATTTCATTTATGTTTTGTATTTGGTGGATAAGGAGGGAGGATTCTACTATTTCTCTGGATAATTTCGGGACATCCAAGGACTTCTTATTCTCAACTCATTTGGTGTGTCAATGAGAATGTATGTTCAAGACAGAGACACAGAATTTGGCAAAGAGTTACATGTCATTTAAAGTTCCTAGCTTTCTCCCATTGACTAAAATGAAACAGTAGCTTTATCCCAGGAGTGCATCACTGCATTGATTTGTGATCGTGTTTGAAAGCCAGGGCTTGTGCAAAATGAGTGTAATTGTGATTGCAGCTAAATGTTTCTTGTTATTGCAGTTGATATTTTGGTGTTGGGTTTTGCTAATCTAGTGGCTGATGGAATATCAAAGGGGTTTGGAGATTATGTGTCAAGCAGAACTCAACAGGATGTAGCTCCCAAGAAGAGGACAGTCACTGAGTGGGATGTCATTAACCAACACAAGCCTCAGAAGCAGGGATTACTTCAACAGTACCAGGCACTTGGAATGGATCTTACTGATGCTAATACTGTATGCTTTTGTAACTATTTACCTTAATATAGTCTAATAAGCATTTCAGTGGTGTTATGATATATATATACTAGTTGCTGTCTCGATCGATTAACAATCTGTATTTGCTTGGTGGAAGGTGGTGAACATATTTGCAAAGTATAGGGACATACTGGTGGACAAGAAGATGGCAACTGAGAAAGGATCATTGTCACAAGAGCAAGGTGAGAAACCATGGAAGAATGGGGTAATCACATGTGCTGCTTTCATTGTCTGTGGATGTGTCCCTCTTCTGGCATTCATTGTGCTCATCCCATTCACAAATAATGACACCAACAAATTCATAGGCGCCTCTGTGTTCTCTGCTGTTGTACTTGTACTGCTAGGTATTGCCAAGGCCAAGATTGCTGGTCGGAGTTGTCCTCGTTCCGCGGCCACCACCCTTTTCAACGGAGCCATTGCTGGGGCTGCTGCCTATGGTATTGGTTGGACACTTAGGAATGTTGCTGGGCTGGAAGACTGATCCCGTCTAGAGATAAATCAGGATATAAACTAATATGAGTTGCATCTTCAAAGTTGTTAGTATTAAACTCATTATTATACTTTTAAAATCACGAAACATCATTTAATAGTTAAAATTTCATGGTATAGCCAGTTTTCACGAAGTCAATAAAAAATAGCTACTATTTTGCTGTAACAGGGACCGATTCCGTATAATATACGGGAGTTCTAGTGCATTTGTGTACGAACTCCAGTATATTATGACTGGAGCACCAGTGCTCCAAACCGCAGTATATTATACTGGACAATTATACTTGCTGGAAGCTCTGTAAAATTTGTGGGTGTTCCATCATAATTATGCTTGAACTCCGTAAAATTTGCGGGAGTTCCAGCATAGTTATCCTGGTTCAAACATATTTATGCTGGAACTCCAGTAAAATTTGCGGGCACATTTTTCTAGATTTTGAACAGTGTTTTCGCTCAGATTAAAGTGGCTAAATTTCGATGACTTTTGAAACTTGGCTATTTTTCAACGACCAGTGGTAAATCTGGCTATTTTTGAATTTTTCCCCATTTAATACTCTCTTTGTTCACTTGTACTACACGTTTTGACTTTTCACGCACCTTAAGAAATAATAAATGAAATACATAATTTACCATAATACCCATATTAATTGATGAATATTTTATTGGATTTGAGAAAATGAGTTGGAATGAGTAAAATATTTTGGAACTGAAAAAAATAAATTGTCATTCTCTTGATATACATATAGTGACATGTAAAAATGAAAATTCATTTTAGTATACATGCCAAATAAAAGTGAACGGAGGGAGTATTTGTTTAAATTTTTATTGTCATTTTTTGCACACATATCCATATTTATGTTCCGTATCAAAGGTTTGAATATAGGCTCTATTCGCCTATGATCCCTACTATCTCAACTGGTTTTGTTATACAGCTTGCTTAGTTTTTAACCATTCTTGTGTTATCAAAATCCTGTTCTGAATTGAATTATAATTGACAGCAGTTCGCAATCATGCTCACGAAAAATGTATCATGCAAGCACTCATTATCAGGATCACGAAAAGTTAAAGCAAGATTTAATGCGTTGAACAATTTTAAGTCTGGATGTACTAGTATATATGTTTAAGGTCAGAAATCATTTTTTTATTGGTTTAAAAGTACCAAAAAACGAATGATTGTTGAAGGAAAATATTATTTTATTATAACTCAGTACAATTCTCACAAATCTCCTACTTCTTCACACCTTAAATAAGCTACTAATACCCCTATTTATAATATTACGAAACCTATTTCAATTAGGAACATGAAAGCATATTCCTATATTTATTCTAATAGCAAATCCTATTTAGACATGAATTAAATAAATCAAATCCTACTATTAAAACTACAAAAAAAATAGAATTCTCATGCATTAATGTATATGGAAACCAAAATCAGAATAATGAAGAAAAAGAAACCGTGATGAGCACCGAGTACCTGCTCGCTCTCACCAGCAGGTACCATGTACATCCTTTTTTCTATATGTAACAATAGTGGTCATCCTAACTCGTGCGCATCTCGACTAATCTATTGACCACTTGCTCGCTCTTACCAGCACTGGTGACTTTAAAAACAAGGAATGATCATTACCAAAATTTTTGCTAAAATAGCCATCTTGAAATGTCCACACTTGGGTAGACACATCTAGATTTCCTGAGAAATTGCTACCTAAAAGCTCTGTTTGTCTCTTCCTAATCAACAAGAGAAGATCATTACCAAATATTTGCTCAAATAGCACTCTTGCAGAATGTACAAACTTGGTTTAGATATTCTAGATTTCCTCAGTCAATGCCAATTGCAATGCATGCTCTGCTTCCTTCAGGAACAGACGAGTGAGTTGTTTCTGCCCCCGCCGATATATTATGCTGGACCACCTATTTCTGCTCAGAAAATGATTCTGAATGCCGCCATTGGTCTTGGATCTGCAGTAACCAAGCCAAGAAAGTGTGGTCTTAGTAACGTTAACATACATGCAATTTTCATGTTGGTTGGTTAGTCATAAAAACTTCTCTTCAAGTTTCAAGTTTGAGAGTAGCTTGCAATCATACTCTCTGCAATCTTCTGGAATTTCTTCGGTGCAGGCTTTCTCAAGCAATTCAGTATCATTCTCCTCTGTCCCTGAACCCTCTTCTAGATCCAACATCCTTTAAGAGCATACAAAGTTTAGAGAGTAAACAAATGCAAGATTGTCAACTATCAAGATAGGAGTAACACAAAGAAAAATAAGAAATCCTTTTAGGATCTGGATTTTCCCACAAGCTTGAAAAAGTCTTGTTTTCCCCGCAAATTTGATGAATTTACAGAATTCGACGATGATAGAGTAGACTAAGTTCCTAAAAATAGCAACAGTTTTTATGCCAAGTTTGTGATTTTACTTTAAGATTTCTCAATGCAAGTTGGAAGCCATTGCTGTACAGATGACTGTTAACCTTCCCTGTCTGAAACTGGGTTCTTAACCAACCAACCTCACAACACACCCATAATGCATATCCCTTTCTATTATCCAAACGAAAAAAAGTTAACCAGCTAGAATGTAGGAAGTGTGACAGATACAAGCTATTTCCACCTTTGGCTACAGGGAGCATCACAACGCTTTTCCTGAAGATCATGAAAATTTTCAAGAAGGGTAATAAATAAGAGGACAATAAACCATAATCAGCTTTTGGCCGACTCTTTTTTGATGATCTCTGTTTTCTTTGGGATGGCAGAGCCGGAGAGGTAGCAGAGGGGCTAAATAACCGTATGCAGGATCAAAATATAAATATCTACTCCATAATAACTTTGGTGCTATGCTACCACTGGCAGGATGATAGTACTAGGAAGAAGATTACTTCATGTTAAGCAGATCAACAAGAAGTTGCAGAGCTCCAGAATCTCCACAAGCTTCCCATATTGCTGCTTGGACTTCTGTGTCAGTTGGCTGCCTCTCTCCTCCAGATCCAACAAGCTTGAAAACATTAAAACATAATTAATGATATAATTATAAGTTTGGCGATCTGTACCAATAAAGTGGCTTTTCTTGCTTAAGAGGTTAGAAAGATTAACAAGACAAAAAATAAATCAATGGGAAAAACTAAAACATACAAATAATGAAGCACCTATACTCTTTGACTCTAATCAGAAGACATGGCGCTGTTAGCTTCTAGGTTTCCAGATGGCTCGAAAGGGAGAGCAGAAGTTGGAGAGTTCAATACTTCTTTGTAAATTTGTCAGTTTAAATTCCATGGAACCTTTTAATTCATTTATAGCATAACTTGCACAAATTTAACATGTCTCTCCACTGATCCATTAACAGAAAGCGCATTTCAGCGGAGAGCATGCTAATCCACCGAGTTCATATCCATTACACACGATTATGGAAGCATTTAAAAGTCTAGCTCCCAACAGTAAAGCGAATGAATCTACATTCTCAAAGAATCAAAAAAGAAAACTCTAATTAACATAAGAGATTCATGATATTTCGTGTGATAAAGTATTCACAGAATTGAAACTTGGGTAGTAGGAATAATACCAGAAGCAAATTTGGACACTCAGATTTTTTATCCCCTCTTTCACATTTCAAAAACTGAAAAGAACCAGGAGATGTTGCTCAAAATGGATCTTACCTCCTCAAGTAGGGAAGATACACGATAAAGTTCATTTTCTTTCATTGCTACTGTTCTCAACGCATTCAAAAAATCTGCAGGAAAAACTAGCTTATGCAAGTAAGAGGGCATCTTTCGTTGACCACTCCAACTATAATTGCAAACTTGACTACCGACACATTTATCTTTGTCTTCCCCAGAAGCGTCTGATGGAGGGAAAAATCCACGATTTAGCAAACTTCGTGGTAAGAGGCATCTCAATTCAGCTTTCTGCACACAGAAAAGAGCCTATCACTGCACATAGAGACACACAACGCCTGACACTTGTTTGAGAGTTCCATGAAATTATTTGTAAGACAGTCTGCTGACCTGTGCTTCAAGAAGTTGAGCTTTGGACTCTGAGAATTCAGTGTTTTGAATAGCTTCCACAGGATAATGAACCTGAAATTTTGTTTTCCAATTGTGTGTTTAATCCTTTCTGATATCTGTTATATGACCACTTAACGAAGATAAGCTTCCAAACCAAAAGAAACTAATGTGGATGAAGTAGTTCAAGGTCTTTGCTAAGAACCTTCAGCACTTGATTCTGATCCAATGCTCAGTGTTACATGAGGTTCTACTCAAAGATGGCCTCTTAACATTTAAAGTGACTTGATGAAGCACATTTAATTATAGCTGTGAGGCTTGATATTAGACATGGACTGCGCACCATACCAAACAAAGACCCTAGCTTGATATGTTGTTAAAAAGTGCCAGCAGTAGTCCAAAATTTTAATTAAGACCTTGAATACAGCAATTAGTCCACACAGACCTTTACATTTTAATACGGGCCATGTTATGACATGGATGAATACTAGATCAAGCATGCATTGCAACAAAATGATGATTCAGAAATACATATTCGTTCAGATAGGTTACCATGAGATAGTCATCAGGATTATCATTCATGACGAATCCATACAAGTACAGCAGTTCCTGTCACAAGATAACCACCTATTTTAACATGAAACATAAGAAGAATAAATAAAGGAAGGAGAAAAAGATAAACCAATTCTCAAAATAGTGAAAAGGACAGATTGACTTTGCTAAGAAGATTCAAAATCATAAAGCTTATGCTTCAAAAAATTAGATTCAATGCAACTAATAGCAATCAAGCAGGATACTAACTAAATTAGATAAAGTAAACTCAATAAGAAAAAACCATTGTGTCTCATAGTTTGAGATCCTTGCATGTAAAACAAAAAAGAGAAATATATCACAGATACTTTATCCTGCTCCAATATGACAATCATTTTCAGAACATTGGGAGATAAAGAAGCCGATGCTATCGTAACCCCCCACCCCCTCCACCATTTTCTTTTCTGATGAAGATAATGTATCTAAAAAAGAGTCATTATTTTCCGTCTCCAAGTAAGTTGGATTGAAGTCTGTCAAACAGCCTAGCCAAAATAAAAAATCCAAAAACGCTTTTCTACTGCTTTATAATCCAGAAAAGGGAAATAAGACTAAAAGTTGCATTCTTTTCTACATATTACACCAAAGCCATATAGGCATCACCGGATGGGCTCATTAATGTAGCAGCTCAGTCACTAGTCCGTAGTCATGAATGTAACTTTCTCTCTCAGTAAGATCCTCTTTACTGGGTGATGATGAACAGTGGTGACCATAC
This sequence comes from Nicotiana noctiflora, assembly GCA_032618575.1. Taxonomy (NCBI): domain Eukaryota; kingdom Viridiplantae; phylum Streptophyta; class Magnoliopsida; order Solanales; family Solanaceae; genus Nicotiana; species Nicotiana noctiflora. The sequence goes on from JASVEL010010047.1 coordinate 32,487, forward strand.
TATAGATACCAGAAAATTCATCAATGGTAAAAGACCAGCATTATCAGCAAGCAACTTTTCATTTGCAAAATTTGGTGTATGAAATCTCACATAACAGGTGAATGTACCTCATTTCCCTTGTCACCATAGCTAATTGAGATCTCTTTCTCGATCTGGGAAGGATTTTCTCCAGCTTTTTAATCAGGAAACACACATGTTAGTTGGCTAATATAAAAAAACTAGCAAATAGTGTATAGCATGGATTGAAAAAAGAAAACTATAATAAATTTCTTAAGGATTTTACCCGAAAAAAGGTACATGGAGAAAGGAACTCCAGTTGTTGCTCCTGTTCCATCAACTTCCCAAGTTGCTGCAGCTTTGAAATCTGTAAAGCAATTTTAGCAGAAAGGAAAAAAGATAAAGATAAACAAAAAAAAAATTATACACTAGAGCTTTTTGTTATCCAACAACTACGCCCAATCCCAAGCTAATTGGTGTCGGCATATAAATTCACACTATCCATTTCACTCCAATTTGGTCCAGTAATTGAAATAAAATGAAGAAGCTTCTAGATGGCAGAGGACACCATCAAGAAAGATGAAGCTGAAATGGTTGTACCAATATATCCACATTACACACCCTTCATATATACTCATCCACTCTTTACAACATGTGGTGAAGAAAAAAATACAAAGACTAACATATCAATCTATGCATAACTACAAAGATCCAAGCAAAAAGTTGACTGAGTGCACATGATTGTAGTAAGCATAAGTTGATACTATCTACTGGAAACAACAGCTTACTGGAGATAATAGAGGTGCCTCGAAAAGGGAAGCCAATTAGTATCAAATTAAAGCCAAAATCATAATTTCTTGGAAAGCAGTTTGCAGCAGAAGGAATGCTAGTCTAACAGAATCTACACAGTACACAACAATTGCACAAGTCTTGCAATTGAAGTCAATCTTCTGATCTTTCTACTAATTGAAGAAAATGGCTGGAGTAACTTTGTTTTACGGTCCTGGAAATACAAGATAGCATTATACATGTATCTAGACAGTTGAAAAAGTTGAAGCCTATGGAGAAAGGAAACAAGCGAAAAAGCAGCCTAAAGAAATTACAGATATCAGGGAAGTAGCAAGTTGGAAGGCATCTTTTAGCTCGTTCTGCATATTCGTACTTGGGTTCCATCACACATCCATATAATCACATTAATCAGTCAGACCTATTAAATAGTTCAAATAAAGAATTGCAGAGCAAAATTATCAGTGAACTAATCCAGGAAGAGGTGGTGTCAAATGACCGCTAAATTACCATGGTTGCAAAAATCAATGCCTGGGACCAGACCTTCCACCCAAACTATCTCTCCTTGTGAGATGGAAGCAGCAGAAGCAACTTTATGTTGGAGTGCATCATGCTTGACTACTGAAATCATAGGTGTTTAAATTACAGACAGAACTAGATCTCATACTACCAAGAGAGAATAAGATTCCTCCATTGGAGAGGGAAGATGTTGGAGAAACATATTCTAATGACAATGAACATTGACCTCACCTTTTGCAGACTCTCTGTTAGATAAAGTGCCGCAGTCATTAGCAAGTGTTCCAGAATTGACGATTTTGTTAGAAATGTCGCTATCTTGTGCTTCTGAGTTTGCCGGAAATACATAGCAGCGTGGAAAAGGGATATTTAGTGCTCGACTCCAAAAAATGGAGTTTGCCCTATGATGTTCCCAAGATTAAAACGTATCAGCAGCTAACATAAATTCAATATACTATTTAACTGTGAGGATGATGGCCATTTTTTAGAAAGAAAAAGACTCTAGTTTCCGGAAAGATGCATACCAAAGGAAGTCTTCAAATCTCACATCTCTGCCAAAAAGCAATAAGTTATGAACTTGTCAATCACAAGTTTAAAATTGTAGAATTAGAATAAGATTTCTAATACTGATGGACTTGCTAAGTCCAACACATCACAAGAACCACAAGACCACACACATTGGCTCGTGAGCCATTCAACTTAAAAAAGGTGAAAGTGTCTAAGTGATCAGCATATTATGTAACACCATTTGCACTGAATCCAAGTATACTAATATAATATGTATTATCTACTGTACACTGATGACTGCAACATATAGCCCCCTTTTTTTTTTTTTTGGGGGGGGGGGGAGGGAATGATAAGAAGTGATAGCTTTTTATCTGGCATGAACTGTTCAAGAACCATCACTCCATCAGTAAATGTGAGTTCAGCACAGAGAGCAATCATGCAGGCATGGAACTGCGTATTATTTCATTTTCCACCTGAAGGAACATTGACTAATAACAAAATTATGATTAAAAGCACAAGCAACAAGCCAAAGGTTTTAATAATGACAACAATACAACTCAGGCTACCAAGTTTCTCTTGTATGCATAGGAAAGAAGTGGTCAGCAAATTATGCAACATCCTTTGCACAGAACATAAGCATAGTAATACACTATGTATTCTCCACATAAAAAGGTGAGTGCAGTACATAAATTCGTATTTAGCAGTACGATGTTCAGGCAGGGGTGGATTCTACATTCACCGTTAGTGATAAAAGATTGATATGGCACACACCTTTCTGGACGTCCATCGAGAGTTAAAAGCTTCTCAGCCAACCTCTTCACCTTTTCATCAAATAAAGACTGCAGTGTTTTCCTCTGCGACGGAAACCTTCCTTATGTTACATTGCTTGATAGTGAATGTGAAGAACGGGTTAAAATTAAGTAGTAAAATAATTAGCTATCAAGGACAAAGGCTTACAACTGGGTAGGAGGATTAGATATCCGATCCCGAGAGAGGAAAAAATATCTCCAACTTATGTTATTAAGGGCATAGTGGCAGGTACCAGAGAATTATTTATGGCCAAAGAGAAAGACCTAATTAATAGTATGCCATATATCAAGAAACTATACCTGCAACTGAGTAGCCCGATACAATGTGGTTCCTTTAAGCTCTAACACCTCATCGTCGGAAAACCAAAGTGGATTTCCGAATGTGGTTGGAAGCATATCAAAGTACCTGTTGTCACTTAGCAATTATTGCCACCGTAAATACATTAATTTTCTATCCAAGAATGAATATAATACTTACGGCTTCCATGAAGAGTTTTCTCGTAGGTGTTCCACGGTTAGAAATAAGGTAATCAAGAGTCTGTCATCTACTTCCCCTTCCTCAAACATAGCCCTACATTCAGGTCCGAGAAGAGGATCTTGAAGTACCCTCATTGGAGTTATAGCCAAATCTAATGGAACCACCAGAGGTATCCCTGATGCAGTTCATCAAAAATAAGCATGCACCATCAAGACAAATTTCCATCTATTCCTCTAAAATAAAAGTTTTCACTGCGCACAAAACAACAGCTCTACAAGAACAAACGAAAAAGGCACCAATACAACACTCAACTCAGATTTTCCTTTTGTTATTTCTGACAAGTTACAATTAAACATGAATGCATCTTTAAAACAAACACAATACTATACATAACAAAAGGATAAAACAAAAATGGGGACTACTGATATCTAAACAACAGTAAACCAAACAAAAGATCACTCCTTTTTAGCCAGTTGACAGAAGATCGTGTTAACACTAGAAATGTTGTACAAAAATCATTCAAGCAATCAATATTTACATGCCCAAGTAAGATAATAGCAAGTTTATATGAGAATCTTGAGTCTCAATATCCAGAGTTGCAATAACCACCCCCCCCCTCCACCACCACACCCTATAGGACGAACAGAAAAAGAAACATAATTTTCAAAAAGAAGCAAATGGACAATCGAAAGCAAGATACACAAAGGAGCTCTGTATTAACCTGAATTCGCTTTCTTATCGACAATTTTACATTTACTTGTCAACCAAACAACGTGTAAGCCAAGCGATGCTACAAAAATACAAACAGCTCGTGCAAGAAAAGGCAAACAAAATGAAAAAGCTCAAAACTTTACCATCAGATGTATGATTAGATGAGAAAATTCCAAACCCTTTACTGGAATGACTGTATTTGATCCTGCAACCACGTAGTTCTGCTCTGTTCACCTGAATTTGAACTCCAAGTTAGTGAACAAAGAGTAACCAATTATCATTTATGCAAAAATTATGCAAAAGGGTATAAAGAAAAATGTCCAAGATACAATTTTGAGACCTCAAGCCATTGAAGAAACTGCTCAAGCTTAGCTTCTTCAGGAGTCGCCATTGCCAAAGACATTCGTTCAAGCTTCAGTGTTACTTTTCGAAAGAAACTAAAATGTTATGTGAAGGGCCCTGATAAAGGGTTAATATCAGTAATCTACCCTGAAATTTTTCCATGTTAATAATGAACTCCTTGTTGTTCCCAAATGTTACTTGAAAGGCCATCGATTTTTAACTTCTTTAAAAACAAAAATTATTAAAGGCGAAATACATAAACAACCACTTCAAGTCGTCCTCAACGACCAGCTGAACACCTCAACTGAGTCATTTATCAGTTAGACACTTCAAGACACTTCAAGTGACTATTATTCAGATCAAATAGACACAGGTCGCTGATGTGGCATATGCGTGATTGCTAACCAAATTTTGAGCGCGTGACCCATTTTTTGAAGCCTTTTTTTTTAAGAAAAAATATGAAATACCTCTCTTCTTCTTTGGTGGAATTTATATACCAAGTGTCTAACATGAAATACCTGAAATACCAATCAAAAAATGATATTTTCAAAATTAATTTTTCAATTTTTCATCAAATCAAGTAACCCATTTTAAACTTTGAAGTTTGTTCCAACCACGACTTTAATCCAAATTTTTAAAAGAACTTGATGGACAGCTGCTTTGGGGGAAGCTGTTCAGCTGGTTGTTGTGGGTGGGGGTTAAAAATTAGTTAAGGAGGTTAATGGGCTATTTTTTGATGACTTTTTCATCATTTGGCCATTGGTCCAATGATTCTTTTTAGTGATTTTTTCCTATCTATACCATATATGAAGCATTATTACAAAAAATGTGCATATTTGGTAAATTACCCGCCTTGTGCACTATTTTTTCTACGAATTTTATATCATTCATTAATTAGTAATTAATAGTAGCTAAATCTTCCTAATATGGCGCGCTAAAAATCAGGAAAAGAATATCCTAATTGATTTAGTGACCTTAATTTCAAATTTAAACACAAATTCTTCCACATGTTGCGCAGCTAATGCTTTTCTTCAGTATAAGTTACACCGCCATTCATCCTTGCACGTGCCTCAGCGAACATCCTCTGTTGCGCAGCTAATGCTTTTATTCAGTCATCTCAGCTACACTATTACATTTCCCAGATCTCACAGTGTCATATGGTTGAAAATACACCAAAAAATCAGTTTTAATATTGTATAAAGTTGTATTGTTTTTAAGGGTATCTACAAAATTACTACATTTATACTACAATTAAACTACGATCTATGTTGAAAAAAAAGTAGACTACAAAATTTTCTATTCATCTATAAAATTCCTATAAAAAAACTACAAATAAACTACAAATCACTTTTAATATTGTATAAAGTTGTATTGTTTTTAAGGGTATCTACAAAATTACTACATTTATACTACATTAAACTACAATCTATGTTGGAAAAAATATTGACTACATTTTGAAAAAAATAGAAAAAAGTGGATTGAGTATAATAAACTACATTTAACTACAATTAAAATACATTTAACTACATAATAACTGAGAACAACAACAATAAAAATGTCAGTATAACTACAATTTAACTACAAAATCACTGAAAATAACTACAAATCTACCACAATATAATTACAATTTAACTACAAATATATTAACGATTCATATAAAATACAAAATAACGATAATTAAACCTCAAAATTGAGACAAATTAAAAGGTTTCCAGAAACTACGCGGAAAAATTAAATAAAAATATATTTTCTGAAATATTATGAGGGCTGAATTTTTTAGCTTTTTTTGAATGTTTCTTTTTTTGATTTTTTTTGAAAAAGATTGAGATAACTTCAATTTTTTTCCAGATTGAAACTTGGGTGAATCCTCGAAAAAATAGGAAAAAAAACTGAACAAAAGAGGAAAAGAACTAAACAAAAGAAAAAATATATAGAGGCCACGCGTTCCGGAAACTGCATAGAGGCCACACGTTCCTGAAAGGGATAGTTCAATTACCAGAGTTGCAAGAAAGCACAATAAGATGACATTGTGTTTCTTTAAATGTAGGAAACAGGTACAATACTTATCTTTTACCTTTACTGCATTAAGAAGCATATAGCTATTCACTTTTCTATTTAGAGAAGACTGGGGGGAAAATCGTGGGGAGGTGGGTGGGGGTGAGGTACGAAAAAATTAAAAATTAGAATAGAGAGAAGCGGGTAACAAAATAATTTAGGAGATTTTATCCCTAAATACACTCCTATAATAAATGATAACTTAATTAATGCCTTAATTTGAATTATGGTACATAAATTGAAACTTGATATGCTTAAATTTAATAAACACAAACCTTAAATATGGTTGGTAATAAGATT